>LDMZ01012789.1:0-10277 GCA_001455285.1 Sphaeromyxa zaharoni
GCGGTGATTATAAACCAGGATAAACAGTCGTAACTTATCGTAGTTCTTAGTTAGTCTTGTAAGCGTCTCGTGCAAAGGTGTTCACTGAGTATGGGGCCTGAGAAGAAGATGACACTTGCATACTAACGAAGCTACTGTATTATTAAGTTATAATTAGTTTCCATTACGACGTCATGATACATATTGTTCGGTCAATAGCTTATGTTTCGGTTTAAGGATTTTAGGAACGGAATAATCGGATGTTTCTCAGGTCTTCTTCATGGATGGTTGATTTTGAGGCCGTAGAAGTATTCCTTTAAGGATGTCTTTATTTTCCTAATCCGTTACAATGAATCATACTGGCCTGCGTAAATTTATAAAAATGTTTAAAACAACGAAGAGAATCTAATCGAATACTTAACAGAACTTGAAATTCTTTTTTCCAATTAAGCTGTCCAAAATATAACCAAAAAAGCAAGTCAATGCATATTAAGGCAAGGACAAAAATGAAAGCTCAAAATGATAAATCAATGCTTGGCAGAATTTATAGTGTGAAATGTAAAATTAAGATTGATAGAATATTTTATATAACCTGGTAATGATTGGATAGGGACGTCATAACGTAATCTATAAAAACAGGGTATTCTATGACGGAAGTTTCAAGTTATCTAAAAAAATATGCAAGCTTGGATGTTCCTAATTTGATTTTGAATATTCTCAGAGGGAGAAGACGATTAGTTTTTAAGGTTGATAAATTAATAGCAGAAAATATTAAATATAATATAAAGCATGCTGTTGTTTTGATATACATGGGTACTTGGTACAATTAAAATTACCCGGTAGAAAAATGTTCTCTTTGGAAAGGTGCCTGATATGACGCCCCACACACTGCTGAAAGTAATTTATGAAATCTTTCAGCTTGATTTTTATGATTATTATCTATCACATCAGAAATTATAGCTCCTGTCAAACAATGATCATCATAAAGCAAACGATTATTTACGATAGTAGTTATTCCAATCGTCTCTTCTTTAACGTTGTATCTAATAATCAATTGACAAAAAAATTTTCAACAGGTTATAGGTCCAGACAAAGGAATAACATAAAATTCAAATGCAAAGATTCGAGATTTCTATCTCTACAATTCTGTGTTGAAAAATTATTATAATCCTTAGCTGAAAAAAGATAAAGAGCTTCCTATAAGAAATTACATAAATATATATTCGATGCTGCAAGAACAAAGATAAATATATACACGGAAGCAATTAAAAAAGGGATGATATGAAGTGCAAAGTACTTCCCCTTTGTTAGAATCCATCCAGCATACAATGATTATAAATTATAAAATTAATCTACGCTGCTACCGCTAATTACCCCAAAAATCCATACATGCGCTACAGAAGATGTTAGATTGGCACTTCCAAAAACCATTCAATCACTAGGAATATATACTTTCAACTGTTTATCCTAGATGCAGAAGAATATAGTATAAAGCTCATTAAATTTCCCATTTATAACATTAAAAGCAAAAATATACAAAAAAATAAAGAATTTATGAAGAACCGACAAATTTTAAACTAACTAGAGATCAACTTTTCATAGATAGCTTTAATAGATTCAAAATTATTGCAGCATGTTCACTAGAGGTAGGATAAGATGCAACCAATATTCTAATAGCTAACATCAAAATCAACAAATTACGAAAGGAATACAATAATTCTCTAGATGTGCACAACCAGCATAGTGATAAAAGTTTTTTTTTATTGATTTTAAGTCATATTTTCTTTATTGTTCCACAAGTTTTCCAAACAGCCATTAATATGGCTTTTCGACCAGGTAAAAAGTAAGATATACAAAGACTTTTCTCAGATGTAACTCATGTGATGAGCACTGTCATAGAATAAGAGAATACAAAATCTGAAGCCATAATTGCACATTCTGTGTAATTTTAACTCCACAATTATTCGCCATGTCATCGAAAAAAATACTTACATGAACAGTGATGAAAAATCCGAAAATTCAGGTAATGTATCTATAATATCTGTTCTTCTTGAATTATATCGAACGAAACCTACAAACACGGGCCTTCCAATAAAATTTGCGGAATTGATAATGCTTTTATTCAAATGCAAGATAAAGAAAACATGGTTAATAAAATTTATTTAAAGGATCCATTTTATGTACCGAATTTCCCATTAATCTACTGTCTGTAGCATAAGTATTGATTAAAGAAGAAGGAACAAGTTTGATACAAACAGCCATCAATTTTTAACTGTTAATGGAAACGAAAATCTCTTATTACTCTAAGATAACTTCTTTACCTTTCAAATACTATAAATTCTTCTTGTATCACAGGGATTATGACAGAATGGTGCAATGCATAAGAGAGAACTCATACGTCTTATTGGATATCTTCAATTGTAACTAAATAAAACTGATAGTTGTGTTTTGAATCATAAAACATAAGTAAATGTAACAGAGGATTAAAGGTTTCATAAAAATATAGATCTTGTTGCAGCTTTTGAAGGTTTGAATAGTGCAGATGAAGATTTAGAAAATAAGAAACATGTATTTATCGATAAAAAAGATTAAAAGGCATCTTTTCAGTTGATAGCAACGTTTATGTCTTACAGGGCGTTACAATGAATACCTCAAATCAAACAATCACCAATGTCAACGGACAATAGAGGAAGTATGGCCAATTTAAACCTACGGAATGATTAATTATTGACTACAAATACGCTAAATAAGAATTGAAAACTCGAGAGATAATCACACAATACTCTTCCCCTGAGAGCCCCGGTAAATAGGAGGGGAAGCCACTGACTTAAAAATATCAGTTTTAACTGCATAGGAGAGGAAAAATATGATAAATTATACTCGCAGTTTTCAAAATCCGGATTGCATATATGGGATATGGCAATCCTTCGATCCCTTCTGTAGAACCAAAACACTGAGAAAACAGATAAGTTTAGAAACTGAAGACAAAGGTGGAACTTTGAAGAATGATATTGATATATCTAACAATTATTAACGACGAGTAGCAATCATAATCCTTGATTTTCAGCCTAGCAATTAATTATTAATCAATGAAAAATTTCTCAACAGCTCCCTTTGCAGGTTTTATGGACGCTAACAGGGTAACCATTCAGAAATTATGTAGACTGAGAAATTATGACATGCATAAATACGATTGAAGATACCTGAAACAGTTGAAATTTAAAAATATCAATAATTCATAATACATAGAATAAAATATATTAGAAAACCCCCTTCACAATTTTTCATGGAGCCTAAATAGCCAAAAATAATTTTCAAATCTGGGAAATTAACTGTTAATAACAGTTAGGTTCGTAAGACTAATGAATTTAAATATTTCACCTTTTTGAAAAGTATAATTTTTATTAAAGCATATGATCACACAATAAATCTCAAGACAAATTTACAGTTATAAATACTGGAAGCAATGAAAATTTTTTCTATTATTCAATTAATTACAAAATACTTTAAGAAGGAATATTCTAAGGATCAATCTATGAAATATTTCCTCTGTTATGAAATTGCATATTCTTTGCCATTAGAAATAATTTTTTGCACAAACCAGTCAACATACAACGGTTATCCAATCTTTTTAATGATTAACCACTATCCAACACAGGTCTGATTGCAGCGTAATTATTTATCAACCTGTTAGAATCCAATCAAAATAAAATAAAATAGCTATCGACTACCTATGAGTGCGTTTTTCTACTATAGAAAAAAAGAGCGAAATGATTACGTCACTTATTTATAGAATATTTACAATTTCTCTTTGCCCCTTTGGTTCAATCCACTGTATCTCTATCAAAATGTAAAAATTTACGGAACTGTTCGATGATATGTGTTGTGGAAAACGTAATACTCTCCATAAAATAACCGTAAAAAAAATGAAATTATGTAGAGGCCTGGTAACTAATAGCCTTATTTACGAATACTAACGAAGGACATCTTCCAACAGTCTCAATCATTCGTGGTATATTCCTCGCGAAGGGGATTTATATTAAAACAGTCCAGTATTTTTTGGAAAGCACGGCACAAACTCGTTAATATCTCTATACAGGAAACATGAGGATTTCAGTTAAAGACCATTTTGATTAAGTTAGATTCAAAAACGTATATATATTATTAGCTTCAACGTAAAAAATTTCAAACTGCAAATATTAAAAAATAATCATTCGACTGACATAATAACTTTAGAACACGAGGGACTAATTCATTATAATTGGCACGGTCCCATTCACAAATACAATATCACGTGGTTAAATCCTATTTGAAGTGCTTTCATTGTAATAAACAGAGTATAGCAATAATAATACCATTCACTCTAATAAACCTAATTAATTATATAATATATAAATTGTTCCACGCCGCATTGCACAATCGCCGCATCGAAGGAATATTACTTTTTTACATGTTTTTGCCAACATCTGGCTTATACGTAACATTCATCTCACAAAACATTTGATATTTTACTCTAGGGTAACTCTTTTCTCGTGTACATCCAATATGCATAAATTAGCAATAATCATTTCACACTTTCCACGATATAGATTTAATTTGATCGGAGTACCATATTTATATTCAGTTCAGTGCATACTCAAAAAGTTAAAAAATGAATAAGAAGTTAAAAGCATGAGTTTATATATTAGGCCAGAAAAAAAGTTTAATTTTTAATCTACACAAGCATGATTTTATATACGCGCACAATAAAACCTCGAAGGCTTATTTGATTAAAAAAATCATCTTGAGTTCTTACATAACCAATAAAGTTTGTTATATCCCCCACTACTTAGTGTGATGTTATGAACATTTATTAACTCTTATTTCCTGACGCAAACGCGATATATTATTAGTTCAGTAATCTCGTATGATTATTTTGTAGAAAATACACGCTTAGATCGGCACAAAAATTTTTTTTTGAATAAGTATTATTCTTAGAATGTGTATTTTCAGGTAAAAATATTCATAAAAATCCTCAAAAATATATATTATTGAAAATTAATGACAGAATTATATATATGAGCTGCTGCGCTGTTTTGATGCGATCATCGCCACATGAATATAACTGAACATGAGACTATAGAAGGATTTAAAAGAATAGAAAATTATTTTTTGAAAAATGAGTTCGAATAATGAAAGTTTTGACAGTTCTAAAATTGTAGAAAATATAAGGCAGGAAATGATTAATTCTGATGCAGAGGAGTCGATATCCAGTTCAAATGAGCCGACGGAAAAGATATTAAATAAAAAATGTGTATCAACAATCAAGAGCAAAGAGAAGCAGCAACCATATTCTAGCATATGGTATCCATACCAGGAATCAATACTTCGTAGAGGCATTAGGAACGTGGTCCAGATAGCTCGGTTTCGACAGTTCCGATTTCCGAATTATAGAGATTTCCTTCTACATGATCCGATAGAACCAGATAGAGACGATGAATGGAACGATCCAATGTATCGTCCTTATCCACATTTTCGAGTGATTAGAAAGAACTATCGTTGGCGGAGATGGAAACAACTAAATTCTGTACATAAATAAAGAAGTAAAATGTGTACAATTTTTACATAGTAATAAAAATAGTAACTTAGAAAACAGACGAAATCTAACCAAAGAAGCTATTTTAAAACAAGAAATATCAACATATATATAGCTTAAAGAATTAGTATATAAATAATTCTTTCAATAATAATAATATATGAAACAATATAAATTGCCATTTGAGAATAAATTTTATTTATCAACTTCCTTATTTAGACACTCCAAGCTCATTAAAAATCAATATTCTAAAAATTTTTTCGTAAAACAATGTAGTGTCGCAAGAAGAAATTAAATATGCTTGTATTGTCGTGAACTCTCGTAGACTATTTAAACAATAATAATTAACGAAGTACAACGTGTGTGAATTAACTATTTAAGCCTTAGTGTTATTATTTTATGTATTCATATAAATATAACTATTCGCCACCAGAGGGATACTTATCTGGGCTTAATGCCTACCTAAAAACCTCAAAGATTCCTAGGAGGCCTCGACACTATATAAACTGGTGTAACTTACTGATATTTGTTATGAGTTTGATCCATTCAATATAAATTACTAAAATATATTTGATCCACAAAAACATTCTCGGTGCCCCGAATCTGTTGGCATGACAGTTATCTTAGGTATATCTGAAATTTTTACTACGATTTAATAATCTAATATACAAATTTTTTGGGACTTCAATAAAATATATATCAAGTTTTGACATTTTGAATCAGCAAGGTAGAATTAAATAGCTAAGTGCAAAATATTAAATGGCAAGCTCTTTAACATATATTATTTAATAATAGAAATAATTAATGGAGTTCTTTTGTTTTAAACTCTTATATCTGTTAAATTTCAGCTAAAATATTGGTTTAACCGGAAATTTTTGATGATACTAACAGCGTTTTAAGGCATAATAAACAAAATAATATTAGATTCTAAACAAACAGATCATATATTAAGTATTTTTCATAACCACATGTAATCTAAATGTCACAAGAAATTAATCTCCTTATAAAACATTTATGGAATGAATTTTTATAAAAGAATTAAAGTAAGTTTCAAGCTATATATTTATTTAAGGTGGTTAACAAATTCTGGTTAAAAACAATTATCTTGCAGGAACAAAGACCTGAAGAATATATTCATTCAATTTCCATCGGAAACCGAATTTGGATCGACTACTTGAACACGCCACGTGGTGGGCTGCTGGAGATGTGAAAAACTGACTAGCTAGGGCTTGTCTAACTTTTGTCTATCTAATTTTTTATTATTTATTTTTTATAATTTAGTCTAAATGGATTGTGAAAGTGAATAGGAGTCGCCTAAGCATTGGGTGCTGGGTCCCGTCATGGTTCTCAATGTAAGTCCCTATATGTGCTTAGGTGAGGGTATCAACTTTTGACGGATGTCATGACTCAATGCATTCTTTGATCATTAACTTAATTAAAATTTAAATGAATTTTCCTTATTAAATCGAATATTTTAATATAACCGGAGTTATAACGGATTATGTAATGAAAAATGATAGAATTTATTAAAAAATACTGTCAATAAAACTAAGTTCTTAGTTATTTTTCTTGTAGTAATATATTTACATTTCTCATTATGTTCATTAAAGGTTTCTTTCAGCCAAAGCAAAAAATTTTAAAACTATCTATACATGCAAGAGTAATTTAGCATCTGCATTAATTGATGGTGCAGGGAATATAAAAATGTGTTTTGAACAAGTTTATCTTAGATAATGCAATTTCACGATTTAGTTGTCATTGTATAAGCACATCATATAACATTGTAGGTAAAAAATATAAGCGCCTTTATTTTATATGCTAGTTCAAGTTTGTCAGTGTTTCATGCAAATTCAAATTTAATTTTCGATCATTAAAATTTGTTAACGATATTTGATTATGACATTTTTCATTAAATAATAATTTGATCTTCGATTTCAGTATCAAACTGTGATTCTCTTAAAACAAAATTAATTGAATGAATATTCTCTTTTTATATTATGATCGATGCTAGTCTGCATAAAACATTTGTAATTTAATTCTAAATCATGTCTTTTTAAAATTCAAGCATAACGCTTTTAAGCACAGAGATGACAACAAATTTTTTTATTAAGAATAGAAATATTTACCACAACAGAATTATTGCATGTAAAATGCCCCAAGTAACTCAAAAATCAGAAATTTTTGGTATGAACAATAAGACTTCAATTTTATTTTTATATAACTGCTACGTCAACCAATAAAATACTGGCACGATATTTAATATAGTGTATAAACAGCAGACAATAGAGGAGGGTGAAATGGTAAGAGAAAAAAACCTTTTTAGACATTATTTGATTTTTTGCATTTCCTACTGAACTATTTTTACATAAACAAAATTCGATAGATTCTAATAAGATCCGTTTTTAAGCCTCTAACAACAATAGCTTAAATAGGGACAGGTTTTGATAAAAAATGCTCGCTAAAATATCTTTAGAAATATTAACTTAATTTGGGAAATAGTAACATTTGATAGGGAATTGTTTATCGTTGATGAAGAAGGTGTTAGTTCCCTTAAGTATAGTAAACATCTGTTATCGAGTATAACAATGCCATATCAACCATTAATATTGGTTTCAAACGTCATGTAATAAATATATTAACTATCATGATAGATGAGAAATATAAAAAATTTATATTCCCTCAAAACTTCCAATTGAATAATAATTTAAGTATTTAACATAGGGGAGTAAAAACATTTGCAACGAGAATCTGACATTAGATACCCATGATTATATTTAAAAAATGCTGTTGAAATTAATTGCTTAACCAGTTAGTATAGCCTTAGTATAAGATTTGGCTGGTATTAACATCGAATTACTAAAAAGTCTCGGAGTATGATTTTTTAAAAGGAAATAGTTTTATAAAAGAGAATTTTTGGAACTTTCTGGGGTATCCAAAACCGATAAAGTCGCAAGTTAACAGGGAATCTGACCCTGAATTTACTTGCCTTGTCGATTTAAAGTTCCACTCGGGGCTCCGGGAACACAAATCAGTTTGGATTGTGCGATTGATGGTTATTAAATTAAGAATAGAAAAAATACAATTTCACGGGGAGTATTAAAAAAAACTTCTTCGCCACCAGGCAGTTTGATAATTTTAAAAGTTTTCGTGACTCATGTTCAACACAGATTTAAAAAGTAAAATATAAATTTAATAATAATATTGTCGTAATATCTCGGAGAATTTCGACTAAGTATAAAGCGAGCACGCGAGCCATCGACGGGGCGGTCTAATTTTATTACACTATAGTTAGTTGTGTTTTCGTACCATTATTTTTATATGTAAAGTCTCTTTAACTACACGTCCAGCGTAAGGAGTCAATCCTACGTCAATTACTTCCTATCCAACTCCAAGGTGGCATGGAAGAATACGAAATTGAATTTAATTCGATTGGATCCAACCACAACTGGTAAAGCCTTTATTCCTCACCAAGCCAGGCTTGTGTTCAGGCACCAAATTCACCAGTTAGTATTCAAACAACAATGGATATACTTAGCAGTTTGGAAGAGCAGGACATTTTAGAATGGTTTGAAAAATTCGATTAAGTATCTCGAACCAATGCTTGGACAGAAGAACAAAGAAAGGGTGCACTTTACACATTGATCCATGTGGATTTACATGATTTTTTTAGAACTGCCAAATCATCGGCTGGGATCATTCAAGGCTTGAAACGAGCGAGATATCCTCCCAACCTTCAAGGATTCTACAGAAACCTTATTTCTGAGCAGAGCCAAGACAAGTTTTTCTTTATTTACGACTATCATGCTGTCTTAAAAAAACTAATAGATCGCTATATAATAACCGTGGAGTATCCCTATATAGAGAAAAAACGTCTTCTTCACGAAAACTTCCTCGCAGGATTAGGAACTTCAACACGGTTTGTGAACTAGCAAAGGTAAATATTTCTAATGTTGACGATGCTGTTGCCTTTATCAACCTGCTAGAAAGGACGTCAGAGTCTTCTAACAGAGGAAAATGCACGAGTTCAAAGGTTGATAACTCAACAAAAGTAGAGTATACAAGCAGAGCAACTCTTTAAAGAGGTACTAAAGAAGATAAACAGAAAAAGCACTGTAAGATCCATGGATGGTGCGCTCATACGGATAAAAAATGTTACAAACAGAGGAAATTAAAATCGGAGGATAGCTTTACAGCGAACATCATCAAGGAACCGTCACTCAACATGAACCTTATTATGTTTTATTCTGAAATAAATGGAGTGAATATAAAGTAAATTATAGACTCTGGTTCTCAAAAGAATTTCTTAACCAAACAGATGATGGAGAAGATGAACTTGGAACCTTCAGATTGTACAGCCTTGGATGTTGAGTTAGCTGATGGGCGTATATTAAAGATAAATGAACTCGTCAGAGTCAAGATGAAGGTGAATGCTATCCTGGATGTAGAGTTTGAAGTAGATCTAAGAATTCTACCACATGGATCTGACAGTCATATTAGGAAACGAGTTTTGTAATGAGCACCAGGTTGTAATCGACTTCAACAGAAAATTGGTTAATATTGAAAACCACGAAATCGAAATAGATCATGGAAAACATAAGGCGTGAAAAGAAAACCCCGATTCTCAACTCTTAGACAAAGTGAACCTATACAACATAAAGGACATTCATTCCTTCGTTGAAAAATTCAGAGTCAAAAATCCGAAACTGGGGAAACTTGAAGGTTT
>LDMZ01012838.1:0-10613 GCA_001455285.1 Sphaeromyxa zaharoni
AAAAATTTATCTATCATGTTCTATATTTTTCTAATTTATATTGGACTAAGTCAACAGGCGGATATAATCCTTGGAGGTTTTTCGGAAGAAAAAAATCTGACTGAGGAAGAACTAGCTGTTTTTCACGAGGTATTTTTTTCAACTGTATTTGTACAAATAAAAGATTTCCGAGTCATTAAATAACACCGATGAATTAGTTAAAGAAAATTATACTACATTTGTTAATCTAAGTTCTCATTCACCTGTAACAGTTTACAGACAAATCGTAGCTGGGACGTACTATGTTTTCAAAGTATATTTGTTCTGCTCAAATAATTCTTAAAGCTTGAACCTAAGGATCCTAAAGATGGGATGGTTTTTATAAAAGTATTTGTTCCATTAGATGGAGGAACGGTCACTATCGTGTACGTGGGTCCAGATGATCCAAAATATATTCGTCAATTTAATGATGTTCCTCCAAAGACAAATCGTTGAAATATATTCTAATATCAAGATTCAGATATATATTTTGTACTAAGATTAGCATAAGAATCAGTTATAATTACTTTTTGGTCTGAATAACATATATGTTAATCCGTTGACACAATGCATTCATATAGATCCAGATATTTTAGATTTGGTCAGTTTTATTTATTCTATTTGCTTTGCAGAAAAAATTTTAATCTTAAGCAACTATGGCATGTAAATTAAACTAAGGAGATAACCCCTGTCTTCACTTGTGTATAAATTTACATTGAAAAGAGTATAAAATTTTTTGTAATTCATGATTACAGATTATAAGAAGAATAATCTAGCTAAAAATTTGTCACTGCTGGGCTAACCTATGCTTTACTACGCCTCATAATATGTAGGTAAAACATTAATAGAATGGTTATTAGTAATACGATTTTTGTTAATCCAAAAAAAATAAAAGAAATATTTCACCGATTACAAAACCATTTGTCATTGTGGCGTAATATTTAATTATCTCACGTAATGTAGACTGCAGCTGTATATTTCTAAAAGTTTCGTTTTAAAAGTTAATTTACTAAATTATTACCCTTTCTCGTCTAATTGCTTTCACAAACTTATCGATCCAAGAATACAACTTTCTTTACCGAAGCAAATTGACCACTTTACTGAACATTTTAACCCATGATTTAGATTTTGTTATTTGATCTATCTAATATGACCTTTCAATCAAACAATTAAATTATAATAACTCAATAAGATGGTACAGTGTTTTCTTATTTTTTATTTTTCATATAGTTGAAAAAAAAATACTGGAATTCTAAAAAATCCAAAAGTCATATAAAATCATCAAGATATATTTAATTATGATAAAATATAGCTTAATATATCATACGGAAATTTAAGAAAACTCTATCTTTTCAAGTTAGTTGGTTTGATAGAAATAATTTCGAAAATTATATATTTTTTAATGCATTAATGAGATTTTCCGTGGATATGCTTTTAAAGGCACACATTTGGTATAAGAAACATGTTTTGTTAGATCGATATTGCAGTAAAATGTACACGGATATAGCTAAAACCATTAATTGAAATGCTTATTTCTGGTGAGTGAAGATAATAGCAAAAATAACTACCTGTTTTAAATACGTGAAATAATGAAATAATATAGATTAAGTATTTAAGATATCGGATTCTGTAATTGACCGAAGATTGTCAATTTTACTAAAAGTTTATACAATTCTGAAAGTTGATTTGCATCGGTAGATTCGAACTTCGACATAAAGAGAAAATTATTCGAATAAATCTCCCTAATCAACGAATTATGATAAAACTTGATGAATTTTACAAATAAAAATTACATCCATGTACGATTAATCGAAAAGTGGTTGAAGATTTTTACCGATTGCTGCATTTTCAAACACAAATTTAAACTGTGAAATTTTGATCGATTTTTGCTAATACATCCAAAATCTTAGAGTTCGCGACTTAACGAATATAATGAAAAATAATGTCGGGTTTGGTATATCCTAAAATTAAGGTTTCAAAAACAATTTAAATACAGAATTATTGGTTGAACATTTGTTTATATAATTTTTTATAAATTTTAATGCTTTTAAAACAAATAGATCATATTATAAGAATTTAAAATTTAAAATTACATACTATAATAAATATATTATAAATAAATCGACAAAGTATTTAGTAAAATAGGTTGGTTCGCTGTTTACACTTTTTCTGTATTTAATTTAATATTTTTATGTGAGCATTGCTTTAAGACTGAGCCCGGTGATATCCCATGTTTTAAAGATATGCAACAATTTTTAACACTTGCTGTACACTAAAAATATACCTAAAATAAGTTAATATTAAAATATTAATATGTTATTACGGTATGTATATCTAAAAAATATATTTAAAGATTTTTTTCGTTAATAATTTTATATTGGATTAACTATTTTATTTTGTTCTTTCAATTTTCTTTAATTAATGTATATTTTTTATTTAATCTTTTATTTTACTTTAAAATAACGTTAAATGCATTCTCGAAAGATATTTTGGTATTTTTAACGAAAAACCCTTAATCTCTCCGAATACATTAATCTGATTTTCATCCGTACTGTGGCAGTTAATAATTTTTCATATTATTTGATCGTAAGAATAATAATTATATATAAAAAAATTTTCACTTCAATTTTATATAAATATAATAACTAATATTCTAAGTATCTTATCAATTACAGCCAGCGTATCTTAACTTTGTAGAGCTGTTTAAGCGAGAATTACATGTAATATAAATTTGAGGCCTCTCTACATTTAATCCTTGATTTAATTATATTGAATTTCGTACTTCCGATTAAAATTGAAGATAATTATATAAATAAACACGGTTAGAGACTAGAACTCCAAGATAATTATAAACTTTTCCTTAATAATCCAATTTTTATTGAATTGTTAATAAATCATCAATTGAAATTTTCTCTGAGAATCAAAATATCCCAAGGATAGACAGTGACCTATTCTATTTATACCAAAAATTTTAGATTTATATATTTTTTTTTTCTTACTCGATCAATGCTAATTTTGTGACAAATTTCATATATATTTTTTGTTTCGATTTTCTCGTGCGAAGCATGGATGGAAAATGTTCACAATTCAAGGAGAAATTAGATTTATTAATATATGAATATAATAACGACAAAATAATGATGCTGTAGTGTTAAAGAGATCAAAAATATTATGTAATCGATGAAAATACAAAAATCTTAGTTAACGACTCTACGGATTATCAAATATCCAATGCATCAGGATTTTTATAGTATAGCCGTAAGAATACAAAAAGGAACCCCAGTTAATTTTATGCTAATTAACCAATTGCATATTATGGTTGATAAAACATTAGAAGTATTTATTAGAAAGAAATATAAAAAATAATTATCTCGGATTGATATAGTTCTTTTTCAAAATTAATTACTTAATATTAATTGATGGAAGTCAATATTTAAATTTCAATTTTATTAAAGGATGAAAAATGGAAACAAAAAATTTTTTCCTCTAAGGTTCCTATATTGTTTTACGCAGTGTGTCGTATATTAGTATAATCTTATAAACGATTCGTATCTAAAAAAATACATTTTAAATTTCTACAACGTAAATTTAGAATATTATATGTTTGCTTCTACTACTGAATGAACGAAACCCATTTCGATTAAAATTTTTTACTGCCTTGACGGTCTAAAATAATTGTACATTAAGAAATAATCTCTAAGGTCATTACGAAAGTATGCATTTCTGGATATGTAACCAAAAATACCAGTTACTCTTCGTAACATATATGTACTGCATTCTAGACTTGACCTTATATATTTTCATTCTCAAATCTGGCGTTATTTTTGGGCTGCCTTTCAATGCTTGCAATAAAACGTGCTCAAATAAAATTCGTGGAATGACAAAACTAAGTTTCTATATTTAGGATGTACCACAATATAAAGACTTTGATGTACTGTTTTTAATTGTAATATTGATTTTACAAACATATATACGTAAAGTATCAATAGTTTACTTTTAATAGATAACTATCTTCTATGATTAAAATTGTAACTTCATGTCTGAAGTTTATATAGTGTAAATTGCAAATTTTTGCTTCTATTTCCTGCATGGAAATCATCTAATATATTTGAAATTTGGTTCTAATTTGAACAGATCATTTCATCCAATATATCTCTACACAATGAAATCAATATGGCAAAATTTGCTATCTGTCCTAAAAAAATTTTATCTAAGCATTTTTGTTCTTCGAAAGTATTCATGAAAATTATTATATGTATGTGTTGGCTATGAAAATATTTTTTATCAATGTATTTTGACCAACAAGTGATAAAAACTATATTTTACGGCCTGAAATGTTGCATTCATAACTCCATAAGTACACAATAATTATTAATATGGTTATTATATTTTTAATTTAAGCACAGGTACCACAAATTATTAATATGATTACATCTGCCTCAAATTTATAATATAAAATTTAGTAGTAATCATATGTTATTTTTAATATATCTTTGCGTTCTTATAATGAAAAAAGACGAAATTTCTTAATTTTTGACTGTATTTGAATCTAGGTAATCTTGAATATCATCCTTGAATTAAATTACGATATTCCATATAGTGAATTATAAAGGAGAGTTTCATACACTTCATCTAGTTTAAGATGCTTGGATGTATAATATGCAAAATATTAATTAGTTAGCCTAATTTAAGAGAGTTCAGTAACCTACCTTGAATAAAATTGGTGGATATAATTTGAAACATTTTTTTCCAGGGTTAATTCGAAAATGCAAAAAGAGTTTCTTTTAAAAATAAACTCAACAAAACCGAGTAAATCTACATATTGTTAGAAAAAATAACAAATATTAATGTTGACAAAATTTAGAAATACTTTTTATGGAGTTTAAAGGAAATGCCTATTTTGTGAATTGCAGTGTGAAAAATAGCAAGAGAAAGATAATGATTAATACTTTTTCCACGTCACCAATATCAAGTATATGAAACACTCCACAAATACGTCGAAATGATATCGTCATCATTTAGTTTTAAATAGTAATTATTTCCTTTTCGCAATTATTAGGATGCTATGTGTGCGAAACTAAATATATCTGAAATTGGGAATTTGTTTGTGTCGTGTACTAAACTTTTCGCAAAATTTTATTTCCATATCCCAAAAAAATGGGTCCAGGAAGGACAGTAGATAATTAATCCTATTTAAATATATTCTAAAGTATAATAATGAATGTGCGAAACTCCATTACAGAGTACACGTCACCCGCTAAGTGCTGATCTGCTATTAATTATTTTATGAGGAACCGACATTCCCATATAAAGGCACCAAAATATGATCAAGCCACTAATTTTTCATTATTACAACGTATTTTTATTGAAATGATAATTCTCAACTGTAGTTAGATTTTCCGCTCTTGCTACTCCATCAAAGCTTTGTCGAATAAAGAGTTTAGCTAAGCTGAATCCATATAAACTCTCTCTGATTGGCCTACTCTTGTGTAGATGATAGAATATATAACAATAGATATAAATGATGATAATTTTAGGATGTCGTTCAAGGGAAAATATTCTCCTAATTATTGGATATCCATTGTTTTTAAATTCTGAGTTTTTATTAATCTGTATGAATCATGCACAATAGAGAACTAAATTCGCAGTAATATAAAATGGAAAACCATTACAATCACAAATATTAATAAGTAGTAGTAAACCTACCAATATATCATTATTCGTGTGGATCAACTGCGCGCTTCTTCAGTTGATGAATCTAACATAAGCTTTATCTTTATCTTGAACGTCCATTGATTAAAGAACCGGATGTTTTGAACTTTGCAAAAATTATTGAGTAGATAAGTAGAAAAGGTAATCAAACAGAGTCAAAAAATAAAATAAAGTCCAATATAGTTCGTCTCGTGGGAGTTAAACCTAAAATAATCTTTTGAACAGCTCCTTTTATATAGGCCCATTTAATTATAAATGAACGCTAATCTACAGTAATAAGCGGGTGTGAGGAAAAATTATTTCACTGATTTTGAAAGAATTTTTAGTAGTTTTGTCTAATTAACCGAGTAACATTTCCTATATGCGAATAGTTTTAACGTTACAAGCAGTAAATATGTTCGATTAGTATTTTTAGTAGGTTTCACTACTACAATCCAACTAAATAATATTTCAACCCCTGGACTTGCTTTGAATTCCTTGTATTAATCATTATCTCAAAAACTCAGATTTGAATATTTGTTAATTTGATCCTCTTATTCTTAATATTTAAGACATATATGAGTATCATGTATTTCAACAGATTAATACCATAAAGGAACATTTTGGCCAACAATTTATGACATAATCTATCCTGATAAGAATGTTACGATTTATAAAGATATCATAATCTAAGCTGTGTATTTCAATCTCTATTTGTTCAGAAACATTATTTTTTTAGGGAATCCTGTACCAAGTTAGGAGTGAAATTGTTTCTTCCTTGAATATTATCTATTATAAATGTTCGTTGATTTTAGCTATCACTACTTTCCATGGAAACTAATTAGACATTTAAGATAATTCCCAATATATTTAACTTACGATTCCTCAAGCAGTGCTCAGTATCGTAGCAGTCATGTTATCTGTATTTTGTGGAGCAATTTTGTTCCTTTTATTCCCTATCATTTATTCAGATCCAGCTATGGAAATATTACCCGAGAATCCCACTGGATATTACCATGGAAAAATTTTGTTTACTATTAAGAACGTTCCGCGGGAAGAAAGAGTAAATCATTTAGTTTTTGTTCCCTCCTTGCATTATGTTACAAATTTTACTGTTTATTATGATACAATCGATGCACCAAATATATTTCACACTTTCATTGGCGGTATGTTACAGGATGCGTTCCTTCTTATTAACCTGAACGGTTATATCAACCATGGTAGGATCATGGTATGCACCAAGAATATTTTTAAAGAAGTTGATGGTAGATGTGTTCTTTCGGGAAAACTTGTCATAAGTAACTAATTACTAAGTAATAGTTCATGTCTTAGTTCCAAAACTTAAAAGCAGAATCGCTAGTTACTTGAATATCGAAAGTAATCCTGGTAAAGGTTCAAATAATATTTTTATAGGGGTCAAAATATTGAAACAGCCTGCGATTAGGATATACAAACCTTTGGAAGTAGAACTACAATACAGCCGTGGAGTTGATTATGAATTAAATCGGGTGGCCAAATGTAGCGAGAAACATGGTTTTTGTAAAGTCGGAGAGGTTGAGAAAGACGGTTCGATACCGAGGTTCTCTGGAATGAGATACAACTCTTCTAAAAAAATGCTTGAGGTAGAATTTACTCGAGTACGAAGTGTAAATGGCCACCGAATGCTCTTTATATTTAGCAAACCAGAGACGGCTTACGTATCAACATTGGCGGTTCAATTTGAAGATCATATATTTAATTATAGTTGCAAGGGATCTATAATAAAACTAGAGTTCAAAGCCATGGACCTTGTGGATCAATACTCCATGTATGCATTCTTCGGGGACTATAATTCTTATATATTCACTTACTTACTTTCTGGCAAGACCAAATCGTTCTTAGAATGTAACATTAACAGTAATGTGGTTTGTCCGTATTCAGAAGATCAGATATTTGTCCGAGCACATAAAGATTTGGAAGGATATATTCTAATATTGATGCTATCCCAAACATTTCACGACAGAAACACTATTCAGGCTATTGGAGGAATTATTTACATTGGTAAGCTTATTAAGAATATTTTTCAGACTTAAACCAGAGGTGGGGAAGATTTTCTGCTCATATACTCTTCAAATATTTCAATGGTAACGTTGATTATTTTCGTTCTAAACTAAATATCCACCTAAAAAAAGAAACTGAATAATTTAAATTTTTTTGTGGCCTAAATTAATAACATCATGTGTCTTCCTTTTCCCACCTCTGAATTAAGCACGATCAATGAGTCGTCCGTAGCAATCGATTTTAAATTATATTTTTTTCTGTGTTTCAATTAAAATTATAGCGTGAGAGTCTAAAAAAGATTTTCTCTACCTTGATACTCTGAAAGAAATTTATTGCATAGAAAATAATTATAATTTTGCAGCAAGATCATTTGGAAATGATCCGCGAATAAATACAGTGTAATACTAAACTTTGGTGCTTAATATTAATCTAAAAATTATTTATACTGTTGCAACAAATCACTGAAGATACTACAATCTTCGAAATAATCCAAAATATTTATTAAATTAAAAATATATATTATAAAATGTCTTTAAGAGAAACCCTATCAATTAATGCAGAGATCTAGTCCCAGGTTACGCATATTTTTATGTAATATTAAAAATATATTGTGCTTTCGCTTAAATCAAAGAAAAAATATTTAAAGTACGTACTACCTTTTTTGCAAAATATTTGTATCAAAAATCTATCTAATAATCTCTATATAACTCATACCCTCAAGGTACAGAATTTGGAATAGAAATTTTGATCACTCGTTGGTTACTCTTTATGATGTTCTAGGTTAAAAAAATAAATGTTAGGAACTTTGAATAATGCTGAAAATGATTTATGATAATTTCCTTCTGCATATATATTTAGTTTTAGGTTAGCATAGTTTCTGTTTCTATTTAAAAATAAAATTGAAGTAATGAAATATGACATTTAGCTATGTTTCAAATATTTATAAAAAAGTATATTCTTTGATAAATATAAATATATTTATTGCAAGGAAGTGAGAAAATTCAAAAATTTTAGATTATATTATTATAAAAATATAAAAATAGTGTGCTATTAACTTCACATTTACCAGAGAGACTGCCCTTATTCCCACATGCTTGCAAATTTTCAAATATTTTTTTAGACTACAGGAACGACCGATATAAAGAATTTATTATGTCCAGATCGCAATATATCTAAGACAACAGGCATAATTTCAAAAAATACCAAAATTTCTTTAGTTCTTGTGGAGGATTGGATATGATGCTAAATAAAAAAATTGCTGAATGATGAAGTTAAAAAAGGGTTTATGATAGATTATTAATAATTTATTTATTATTTCCATAAAATTGGGTGTTTGGTATATATTGTAACTAAATATTATGGTAGTACCTCAAAGGGTTGCATAAAATAATGTAATTAATAATAAATTTCAGAAGACTTTTGACAGCTTATATAATTCAAGAAAAACTCATATACTGCAACTCATAATAAAAACCGTACAATAATGAAATATTTTTTGTAATATCAAAAGTTCGCTTTTTTGCCTGAAAGAAAATAATTTTTTTGTTAGTCTGAAATAATCCTTCTTTTAAAGATAAAATATTAAAAACGAATTTTATAACTCATGGGTATCAATTATTATTTTCCTTTAAACCATATGTTACTCAAAAAATATCAATATATATTTAAATGTAATAAAAATATAAAAGGCAACAATCAAGAAGCTTTAAAGAATTTCTGACTATTGTATATGATGTTTAGTATTACATGATAATAGAACATAGAAATGGTCATGCTAAACAACTGAAAAGTTCTTTGCATTTATATATTGAAATAAGAGATTCTCAGTTTTAAGTTTATTATTCTAAATTTTACATCATCATTTACAACTATTTTTGTTCAGTTAAAATTAAGGAACATTTTTGAACGTTTAGATGGATCGATTTTGACACCTGTTCAAGCCTAATTATATGAAATCAATCACTATTAATATTTGATGAACTGATATTTTATGGTTCAAAATTTAATGTGACACCTAATATATTTTTCTAACTTTTTAAAGAATACGAATATGCAAAAAAAAACCCTGACATTGTTATCTTTAGACTAAAAATTTCAGTTTACATAAACCTATTGCTTTTTAAGAATAATTTTTTTTAGGATAAAAAATATGTTTGAAATACTTTTACACCTATTTTTTATTATAATAGTAAGGGATATCTAAATAAAATTTAAAAAAAATTTAAATTGAAGGATGTAACGTATGTGGTATTTATATACAGCCAGCAGATATCAGGACCCTATAATAATCTGAATCATCGCAAATTGATCCGAAAAAGTGTTGGAGTTGTTGTATAATGGCGCCATTATTTTATTTTTCATTAATAGTCCCTGAGTAAATCTTCATTAAGTAAACTATTTTAAAATTTATTAAAATATGATTTTACCTATCCAAGATAATTTGAAAAGTATTTTAATTTTCATATATTTAAGTTACTGTAAAATAATGAATCTGTGTATAAGAATCATATTCACCCTTTGGATAAGTAAGAAATACCTGAAATAATTTATATAAGTTCATAATAATTTAGTCAACCAACTTTTTTCGAAATATAACTTTAATTTTTGCTAGAGTTTCTGCATATCTGACAAATATTAACATGAGTTGATTGAAAATGGTAATGCTTTGGAGTATAAGATTGACGAAACATGATGATTTATCGTGTTGTAAATTTGTTTAAAATATCTTTCTAAAAATAATTTTCGGCTTATATCTTACTTTAGAGTTTTTTATTAAAAAACTGTTCTTTTTAAGTATGAGCTGTAGAGTATTAATAGAGTTATAGTGAGAGCCTTACATGTATTTATTATATCATATAGTTAAA
>LDMZ01012855.1:0-17223 GCA_001455285.1 Sphaeromyxa zaharoni
TTTTTTTCTCCCCGGGGGGAAAAGTTCAGGCTAGATCCAAAATTATTATTAACAATAATTTTAAAATTGAATTACTAACGTAAGCCGTATGTTATTTGACCAAGTACCTGATTTAAATTGATTATTTCTAAAAAATGACGTTTGGTCCTTTTATAGTGAAACTATTTTATATTTTCTTACCAAATATAATCATTAAGAATTAATCATAAATTTAAAAGTTCGAGATCCCTGCCGTATAATTCAGTAATTTGATGCATCATTTGGATAGAAATGCGATGATTATGATTAAAATATTTTTGATTTTTACCAAGTAAAATTTAAGATATATATTTATTTATCGATTTAAGATCATATAAAAATTAAAAATGATTGATAAATTCTAGTAATTAATATTTCATATATTTTTTCATTTCCTATAGTTAATTTCCCCCGGTCAATTGGCGCAAAAAGATTATGCCAAATATAAGTGAATTGAAGTGTAAATACTCAGATCGATTCTTTAATATCTAATAGATACCAGAACAAATATTCGAGAAAAATCATACAAGTATTTCTTAAATAGCTACTATCTATGCAATATTTTACATAGATCTATATCTGTTATATATTAACGATATTTGACATAATTATATCTGCAAGTTGCTATTTTTTTTTATTTTCGAGTATGAACTGTAATATTGTAGATGAAAAAAATTAAATTGTAATATATATAATGTCATAGATTGAAAATATACCCCTTAGGCTCTGTGGACTAGTGATAGACCATTTGACTCGTATCAGAGTGGTTGCAAGTAGAATGTCATGTATCGAACCGTTTTATGTTGGGTCATTAAACGTCACCACTCATATGACCTAGTCAGATAATGTAGTTCTTAATAAAAGGAGAATTTTTTAAAGGACAATAGCAAGTGTCCTCGAACTGAGAGCCGTGAGACAGCATGAACTTAAACCGGACATGATCACACTATTATTTTAATTTTGAAATTTCTCACTCTAAGTATTTTATATCACTAGAGCTATTTTTATATAAAATTTGGTTAAAGATACAAAATTATTTAACAGTTTTATAACACATGAAACGCTGAAGTTCATTCTAATTACATCATAATTTTAACAAAACTCAGCATTACAGTACTGTAGTATCAGATCCTGCCACATGGTTCAATTTGGTTATGAAATGCATCTTTTCACATCACTAGGTACTTGCTATAGTTTCACTGTTTAATTTTGAAACATCAAAATTCAACTATTTGTTTGGTGTTATACTATTTTGCATGACAGCTTATCCCTTAACATAAGTTGCGTAGGAATAATTTGCCAAAATAGAAGCAACAATAAAACAGACTAAATATGTAAAACATTACAGATTACACAATAAGTTTAATTTCATCTCGACAAACCCAAAAAATGTTCAAAAGTTTACGTATATGAACTAATTTTTGTTTGGTAACAATAAAAGGATGGATTAGGAAGCTTTAAAACTGAACCTTTAACCTTGCAGATTAATTGGAAGGATTCTGCCCATTTATTCTCGAGCGTGATTTTCTGAAAAATAAATTATAACGATCACCTTTAGCTTTTGCCAGAAAAAATGAATAAAATTTGCCATAAATTTGATAAAAATGTGTGCTACCTTCAAAAGGTTTCTAAGTAGTTTAACTTGTTAAAGGGTTTTTCATCAACTTATCTGTTATATATTATGGCCTAATTAATTGGTTGAATATGCGTGAAGATTATTATTACCCTATTCCCAAAGTGAGATAGTTACTTCATTATCCTATTAACGTTGTTTTTCTTTTGTATATCTTATTGCTGCAGTCAAATACTTGCCACATTTTTAAATAAAATACTAAATAGAGCAAAAAGAGGTTTTTTCCAATGATTTAAAGTGGAAACACTAGTGGCAAGTAAATTTCGAAGACTTCAAATTAATTAGAAATGGGAACTACATTATAAAAAAAATATTACGCAGTGTTTTTTCAGATTACAAAATTTCCATCAATTTAAATTTTTCACGTCATCTAAACGATATCTTATTAATTTTACTTTCTAAAACTAAAATAATTCAATACAGAAATACGAAATTAATGCCCACCTTTAGTAAAACATAAAGGAATAGTTTTCTGTCATACAATCCCTGTCACATAGCTGAGGCCGAATTTATCAAATCTAAACTAAGGATTCAGGTTGTAAAATATTTTTCACGTTCATATTTTTGAATTTCTTCTTGGAATTAGATTTCTTTCCAAGCAGTTCATTCAAGAATTTCGGGAAGCTGATTTAACAAAACTGTGTATTGATTCAGAATTCCTATAATATGAACAAAGCAAACTTAATGTGTTTGCGTAATTTTAACTAAAACTTGTCCCCTCCTTTGCCGTCGTATACGACAATATTATTTTTCAAATATTACGAATTTCGAATCCTATCTTTCCCGAATCTAACAATTATCTTAGCTGGAAAATTATAAGATCGATTTTTTAGCTGATAACTAATTAAAGGGATATTCTAAAATTGATGAGTTGGTGACAAAGGTTTTATCAAACCGAACCAAAATTTAGTTATTAGACGTTCTTTTTCTCCAAATATATTATCGTAACATGAAGTAAAAGGCGAGCCCTTTAGCCTCAGCACATAAAGGGACTTAATGTCCCTCATTTCACGGGTATTCAATACCTAGTGCTGGGCCGATTCAATGCTACTATCATCTCTCATAATTAACACCTTTATATAAAGAATAATATCTAAAAACTGCATGCCGCACTAAAGCGTGCTCATTTTAAATAAATAATTCGTTATTATTCGATTGCCGTTTGCAACCGATTCAATATCGTCAGGACTTAAGTTCGGCACGATAATATATTTATGATAGAACGAGAAAAACGTATAATTCAATTATACAATATCGAAAATTCAACTTTTTAAATTATTTAATTCAAGATTTCTATTTAAATTTTGTGCATTTAACATGCACTCAAAAAGTAATTTGCATAGATTTAAACGTCTTTGTAAAGTTGATCACGTTGGCATTTCTAAAACCAGTTATTTTTTTTGGGTAATCTGAACTAATGAAGAAGTGATAATATCTGATACATGCAGTATAGGATAGCTCGATAAATATATTGATCTTGCCATTTGATCTAATAAAATCAAAACATTTCTTTAGATTGCTTATGTAAATTGAATTTTTTGGTAAACTTTATAACCAGTTTTTTTCAGCACACATCACAAACCTCTCTTTCCACGCAATATAACTAAAAAATAATTATCACTTTCGTTACAAATGCGGCCTTATTAAATCCAAAAGATAGCCTCTCTGCTTGAAAAATTTATCCTATACTGGATAGTTTTTCTTAAAATAACTGAATATCCGAACGTATCTATCATATTTTATTTGTTTCCATAAAAATTTTTTGAATTAAAGCTTAATAATTTAAAGAAATATTATATATAACAAAGAAAATGAATAGTAAAATCATTGGCTATGAAAGATTTAACTACTAGATTTGTAAAAATGTAAAATAAATTTATCTAAATCCATACATGATAGATGATAATATTTATCAATTGATGATTTTTTTTAAATAAAAGTTTTGACTGTAAAATATTTTTATAAGAAAGAATTAACAAGCCTAGATAAAATTTTATCGCAGAACAAAGGTCATTTTTTAAGTTACATGTTGAATGAATCAATGTTGTGTTTTTTTTGGCTATAAGACCTAATTTTAAATATTCAAATCTATGCGCCAAAAAATTTTCTAACAACACTTTTCAATTTGAAAACATTAACATTTATATTATCTTATTGCTAGAGGGTACCTGAAATAAAATATAAGAGATTTCTTTCGTTGTTTTGATCAACTAGTAAATGCAAATGCATTTTTCAATAAATTTGGAAAATTTACAGTAAATTTTTATTAGAGTTAGTATTTACATTAATGAAGAGCTATTTTTTACATACTGAAATGTTCTAACACTTGCAAACACCTTTAAATCGGTATATACTCATATTTTTGTCAATGAAATAGTGAAATAGTTATTTTTCGTTCGATATGATTTCGTCAGAGAAAAAATTTTTTCTATAAATATTTCTTCTGATAAAGTACTTTATGATTTTTTAAAGCCAAAAAAATATAAAATCAGTTTTATTTTCGTACGAATATAGTACATTACCTCATATATATTGTTACGCTTATAGCTGACAGACCCAGTCTGCAACCTTTGCATATATAATGACTTTGGGGCCCGCTTTCGGTGGTCCTCAAAGATCCAGTGCAACGGAGACTCTAGATTAACACTTCCCATAAGTATAATGAAATATGAACTAATTCCTAAATTTATAAGTGTCTCCCGCTGGCGCCGCAACCACACACATATAATCAAAGAATACTTTAGTGTTAACGATTATCCGCCGAATATCGGCGGCGTCTAAACACTACACGATTATATATATTAAAAATCACACAAACATTAATTTCACCAAAGTATATCTACCTAATTAATGATAGAAAAAAGTAATTTAATATATGGAAACATTGATACTTAGTTAAATAAAATTTTTTAGACAAGTAAATTTTGCAAGTTGATCCAGTTTAAAAAGTTCCTCTAAAGTTTGAGTTCTAATTAAAATGCTCAAAATAAAATAAAAGTACGTTTCTTGATTTTGATATATCGATCTATCAAAATTTAATAATGTAACTTTATGACATATTGATCAAAACTTATAGCCATCGATTAACATGTAAATGATCCTGGAAAAATTTAAATCTACTTTGTCACATTACTTAATTACATATCCTCAAAATCGAAATCTTTTTAAGATAAGCACCATCTACTTTACGAGCACATGTATAAAACTTCATACATGAAAATATTCATAACAAATGAATATACCGGTATAACATAGCAATCATTATAATACTTTTGTGAATCATTAAACTTTGGTAATGCTCTAATGATCTTTAGGAGGACATCAATTTAGAATTTTTTATTCTCAAATGAAAAATAAAATATACCACAAATATCTTGGCAGAATGAAATTTTTTATAGCGATTTAATTGGTATAATATAGAAACTGACTAAACTAATTACACTTTAATATTTTATATTTACACTCAAATTCAACAAATTATAATTCCATGAAACCTGAAATATCCGACTGACTGAATTCATCATTTTATATAAAGAGATTGCATTTTATAGATGCTACAATGAAACATATTCTGCAGACGTGAGATCATCGATATTAAAATTGCATAATGAACTTAAAATCTGGAAAAATCGTATCAGAAAGGATATTTTAAGTTATTATGAGATTTATGGGTAGAATGATAAGATCCGGTCTAAGCTGTTGGGCACGTAATAGTCAAAATAATCATAACCTTTTATCAGAATTGCTGATTGAAAATATTATCGAAGCATTAAGGGAACATTCTCAAAGGTATTTATCTCGTACCCTTTTATAGCACAATATATCATAGCGCTACAATCATTTGGTTTTCACCTAATTTATTGTTCAGAAAATTTTTATGTAAACTTTTTTTGACTAGAGGAAAAACGCCATAAAAAAATTTGTTACAGATATTAAAATTATGAGTATGCAAATTATAAATGTACCAGCTCTTGGCTACTTCCAACACAAAATATCCGCCGCCCACCTAAGTTAGGCTTCCGGCTTAACGCTTAATAAATACAACTAATCGTTCACTACATAAATGCTTTTCCAATGATAACTAAATGAACAGCTTTGAATCTCAAAAAAAATAAAATATAACGCTAATGTATCAATATCAAGTTTTCTAAATTTTTTATTACTTCAATTTATCTAAAATCGACCCTTTCATAATTCATTGCTTATTAAATTACTTTAAAATTCTATGATTTTATTATTGTTCAAAAAGACAACAATAAAATAAAAATACATGCAGGATAATAAAACGGGGATATAAAATTTATCTAAAGCTAGAAGTGGGATTTATTCTAATGATGATGATCACTTGCTTTTTTGTGCTGCCATTGACTGTTTATATCTTCTACTTCGTAGAACCTTGAAAACTAGTACTATAATCATGGTTATGCTGTTTCCTATAAAAACAGCTAGGAAGACACAAGCAAGTGTAAGAGCCTACAAGAAACAATTAATCGATACAGGTTAAATATACCTGCCAACTAGGACATACGTTTGTTCTGTACAATGTGAATAAATTATATGCTGTGTATAGCTGAAAAATCTGAATATATATTAAGCAAAATGGGAAGATTCAAAACATAGGCAATGACCAAGAATATAGACATAAACCAAAACCCACTCCACATAGTAGCTCGAAAGCCATCATTGGTCACAGTCATGGATGAGCTTTGCCCAAGAGCTCGAAGACGATACAATACCCGTTTTTGGTAATGATATTGCAAGACCTGAATAAAAACTTAAACATATAATAAAGAAAGCCAAAATAGGGGTACCTTGGTAGAGAGAGTATATGTAGAAGTTTTTACGGAAGGTTTTGTAACAATTTCCGTTAGGCCAAATAAGAAGAATACCAGCACCAAGTATTGTAATTAAATGATGAAGCCTCCACCATAACTGGATTCTAAAGTTGTGAAATTATGGTAAAGAAATACCTTGAGCCATTGGCTACTAGAATCTGTTCTTGAAGGGTCAAGGAACTGAAGTACCATATTAGAAACCCAATAAACAACGAGTCAAAGATTCTTGAAAAAATAGAATGATTTAGTTATAATATATCATATTAAAGAACAAAATTCAATACAGCTCATGAAAACAAATATAAAAACGCCAAAGATGATGAAATAATTATCTTTATAAATAAAAATGAACTGAGTCGATAAGTTTTTTACATTAAAAAATTTTTTTGAAAGTATATGACAGGAAAACACCACTAAAGCATAAATAAGGAAAAAGTAGGTAATGTTAAATATAAATAAAAACTTTTGGTATATAGATAGACATGCACGTAGTGTCATACATACATGATAGTTGAAGGGAGGTCAAGAACCTCGTGTATTTTTTTTATACTACAGTAGTAGCATATGACGACGATTGGTAATCTTTTCGGATGAGAACTTTTATGTTTGGCTAAAGAAATTTGAGTACTGTTCTCGATTAAACAGTTAGGAGAGAGATGAAGATGATTTAAGGGTGCTTCCAATAAAACTTGATGAGGCGCTTTAATATTTTTATTGCCGACGACTTTGAAAAAATCACTTATAAAGAGATCACAGACCTATGAAGCAATAATTTTTGTCCCCATGATATGACAATGAGAAAAAATCTATCCCAGCTTAAAAGGATTCCCAGTGAGTCCTTTTCTAACTTTTGGGCTCGAATCAGGATTGCAGCAGATCAGTGTTATAAAGAAGCTAACGATATTACAAAATCAATAATATGCATAGACCGTTTCGTTGATGAATTACCAAAAACCTATTCTGCACGAACCATATGCGACATATCCATTAATAAAATAGAAGGCACAATTACAAAATGTATTTTCCTCAGAAGTGCAGAAGAGTTAGAAACTGAAGTTTTTCATATAGGAAGGGAAAGTGAAAAAATTAGCATAAAATATAAAAAAATATGAAAATTCAGACGAATGAGTTAATTGACGAGGTTTCGCAGAGAAAAGTAAACTTTGTACAAAACAGAAAACGGGGCAATAAGTATTAATGCTACAATTGTGGAAGAGCATGTCATTTTGCAAGAGATTGTTGAGCTAAGAGGAAAGGAAATGATAACTTAGACCTAGATGTGTATAATTCGTCATCTAATGATAATTTGCTATTAAAAAATTCATATGTGAGGATCTATGATATTACTCTCATCGGCATTCTTGACACTGGTTCTGCAGTTTCAATTATCTCTTATGATATTTTTTTCTAAATTTCAATCTTACAGAGATAGAACGCGATTGGTCGATTTACAATCGGCATTGTTAATACTAGTGGGTTTTGTGTCATAGAAGTTGAACTAAATAACAAAAAATATTATTAAATTTGATGTTGTTTTTCAAATTGCCCAGCCTGTTATATTTGGCATTGGTTTTTTAAATACATTTTATCTAAACCAATCAAATATCTTGTTTAAATAGCCTCTTAAAACAATTGCACCGAACCAGTTATACATGCAAGTCAAAATTCTAACGTCGAAAATGACATTCTGTACATACCATCATATATAAAAAATTACCCTCAAGTTCCAATTGTCGCATGGCTCAATGATTTGATTATGCATAAAATTAAACCTATTAGTTCAGAAATTTGTAAAAATTTCTCCTAGAGCAGTTCCGTTCCATTACAAAAACTTCGGCTTTATCAAGGACTAATTAACCAAAGTAACAGCCCCACCCTGCACGTGCTGTCTTTGTCATTAAAAAGGATGGCAGTATAAGAATTTATGTCGTCTATCGTTCTCTCGATAAGATAAAAAAGGCTCTTATCTATCGGCTCTGGTTTTTGATGTGCAGAATAGATTACAGTGGTGTAATGCTTTTAGTACAATTGATTTACGTAGTGTATACCAGTAGATTCCAATGGAAGAATTTGACAAAGAACTACGGTCCTATGTCTAGGAATCGAGTTTGCGCTATTTCAATTTTATGTAATGCCATTCGGCCTTACTGGGGCGGCAGGAACCTTTCACAGGTTAATGAATAATATATTTTGGGACACTCATAACTTAATGGTATATATGTACGATATCATTGTGTACTCTGACAGTTTTGGTAATCATGTTAGATAGAAATATAGTTTTTTCGTTATTAGGATTATATGATCTAACTACTAATCTAGAGAAATCAAACTTTTTCATGGATCAAGTAAATTATCTTGGCCATAATTTTGGTCGTAGTGGCATGAAACCGTCTGAATATGCTATAAAGACCGTATTCGATTATAAAAAATTACAATCATCCTAGGAAGTACGAAGATTTAAAGGTTTAGCTTCCTACTATCGAAAATATATCCTGGATTCGGGCGGAGAGGAAGACCTCTTCATGAAATATGCAAAAATAAAACAACCTTCTGTTTGTCAAAACAATTTCAAAAGGCCTTTAACAAATTGAAGCAACTCTTGTGCAAGAACAAGATTTCCATGCTGTTTTATACGAAAGTCGTATACTAAAACAAGCTGAAACTAAATATACAATGTACGCATTGGAATGCCTAGCAGTAATATTCGTTCTTAAAAAGTCTTGGAAATACCTGATTGGAAGATGCTTTACCTCATTTTCAGACCATAAACCCTTAAAATGGCTAGTGAATAACAAAGCGGGAGGTGTTCATGACGGTAGATTAATAGTACAAACCTAAGATTATGATTTTGATATCTCATATCGAAGAGTTTGAGATAATTTGAATGACGATGCATTATCCAGACTTGTCCTTTTAGCAGAAATAGAACTCATAATTAAAAATGAGGAACTATAGAGAGCTCGGACGAGGGATCCAGCTATTTTATCTCATAAAAAGTATAAATAGCAAGCTTATGCCTAGTGGTAGAAGGATATCCAAGACAAAGAAGCTCATTAAACTTAAGAATCAATTAATGGTCCTTGATAGTATTTTACACAAAAATAGATTCTTGTAACATGGTCGGTTAAAAGAAAAGTATTTATGGTGCTTGAAACATTATTTAAATACTGTCGTGATCGAAAACTAGCTTTTCACTTATCTTTTCAAAAGACACTTGAAAAAATTAAACTAACAGGCTTTGGGCAAGGAATGAACTCTTATATACTAGAGTATTGCTCCAGATTTACTAAATGCAATTTAGCAATCAGCGGATCCTTTAAATCTGAACCGATGACAGTGACAGTAGAGATACCGTAGGACACAGTCGATATAGATATTCATGAACTACCGATTTCCAGCTACAATAGTCATTATATCCTAACAGTACAAGAATAATTTACTAAGTGGCTGGAAGCCATACCAATCCAAAACCAATCTGCTGAAACCGTAGTCCGATAAACGATAAAAATATTTGCAAGGTTTTGCTTCCCACATCGCATCAGTTCTGATCCAGGAAGGTGTTTTGAAAGTTTTTTTTAAGGAAATGTGCAATTCATACCGTATTAAAAAATCACGAACCACGGCATACCATCCACAAACTAACGGTATCGTTGAACGGGCAAACCGAACAATTATTAATCTTATTAGAAAAAATGTTGAATCTGAAGAAGAATGGGAATATTTTTGGCCTCTACCAATATACGCATATAATACATCTACCCAATCCTTCAACCAATGTTTCACTATATGAAGTTTTATTTGCCAGAATACCTAAAAATTATATTTTATAAACTAAATCACGACTAGCAAAATTATATGACGATAAAGAAATAGAGCAGAACTCTACACGTCTTATACAGTAAAATAACTACAATCAATCGAAAAAACAGGATGACGTTTCAGATAAATCAAAAGTTCTACAGAAGAATAAAAGGAACAAGTACAATATCAAAAAAGTGGGAAGATGGATGGACGATAATTGCACTTCATGGAAAACGTGCCGAAATTAAAGACGAACGAGGAAGATGCAAAATAGTGAATATCGATAGATTAAAGCCCGATATTAAAGGAATGTAAGATTATTTTGCTAGAACTGAATAGTATTTCCCTAATTTCAAAGTAATTAAAGATAATAAAGGAGAAAATATAGATATCTCAGGACTAAGGGGATCAAAAAGAGTTTATACACAACTTTCCACATGTTACAATGATTTCAATCTTTATGCCCACTTTAAAGGGGAAGGGATGTAGTATATATAGACATGCGCGTAGTGTAACGTATATGCTAGTTGGCGAGGGTTCAAGCACCTTGTTTATTTCTTGTATATTACAAACTTTTGAGATAGGGGTCTCAAATTAACAATCCGTCCTATTATGAAAGATTAATGCTGTCGTGACCAGCAGTATTGATATGAATTGCACTTATTATCTGCTCAAAACTGAATAAACCAATCACAAGATACGTGGTTCTAGAGGTTGAGATATCAACAGAGATAACCAGTGTTTTGTTTATCAATTTATTTATTTTTTCAATCACTCAGATGGGAAAACCTGTGAAACCATTAACAAGGCATGCAGTAACGGAAAAGGCTGTGATAAGAATGGGGGAATATTGTTGTGTATTATTTGGACTAAAACTTGAGATGTACAGGGATTACAAATCTGAAAAGTCACATATAAGACATGCTAAGGAGTACAGAAAATGGCAGGGCGACGAGAGAATCAATCCGATTTCCCGTATTATAACATGTCCACCGAAGCAATAAGATTTCTTTAAGAATGCAACCAGTGAGAAAAATGGAGTATTCAATCTTAGCTACGTCCGTAGTGAACTAATTTATTAGGTAGGAAGCAATTCACAGAAAAAAAAGGTCAGTTCAACAAAATCAAGGTATAGATCATTTCAAATGTAATTTATGACGAACCAAATGAGAAATTAAAAGATTTTTTACATATTAAGCAACTAAATACGATATTACAGTCGCTGACCTGCTTGCATTATATGTTCGTGGTGTTGATGATAATTATGAAGTGATTGAACAGTTTCTAAAGGTCATTTGAATAAGGTTATACACCGTTAAAGAAATATTTAAAAAGCTGTGTGATGTCATTGGAAACAGCAGTTTACCAATTAAGAAATTTGTTAAAATAACAATAGATGAAACCACATCAGTAAAAGGGAGGAAGAATAGATTAATAGGACTAGCTCAAAAAAGTAAAGAGGAGGATAGCTCCACGCTGCATTATCCATCAGTAGATACCTATTGCTGTAAAAAATCATCAATAAAATCAGATCCAAAGGTTTTAAGAGCCAGGATTTCGAGCTTATATAAAAGATTCGGGGATGTGCTCTACTTCGATGAGCCACTTTTCTCAGGGAGAGAAGCTATCGAAAAGAGTTTTTTATGTTAATGACAGAAGTATAAGGTTTTATGACGAAAACCAGAGTAAGTGTTCTTGTGCTAAGTGATTCAGAATGGTTCAAAAACTAGGCCTTTCTTATTGACGTAAAATGTAGTGAGAATGAAATTACAAGGCCAGAACAGCTTGTCAGCATTGGGTATGACAATTTGAGAACATTCTGCAGAAAATTTATGATTTAAAAACTAGCTTTTTTACACAAATTTTTACCGATCCCTTCTCCTTTGATGTGCAAAATAGCTCTCTTATGCTTCAAATGGGGCTAATAGAGTTGCAGTGCATGCAATACCCCCAAAACCAAGTTCAGTGATAATTTAAAAGCAAAAAAGTTTTGGGAAGTTGTTAAGAGAGTTGAGCCACTGCTTTCTTGAACTTCACCAAATATTAAAGTGGAGCATCTGCCTATCCTGGAACACAAACATGTGTAAGGTCTTTTCCACCTTGATCTTTAATATATCCAAGTATAGGTCCAGAATTACTAATAAGGGTTTCAAATCCAATTGAGAATCTACATTGAATCCTCATTTAGGCCATGTCCGACTTGAATATGCAAGAATAAGCCCTTCTCTAGATCTCCAGTAACAAGAAATAAACGAAAAGCCATTTTTGGAAAGTAAATTGGAAAATAGTTGTTCATACAGACACCAAAAAGAAAATAAAAATAATTAGTTTCACTAGTCAATTAATATATGATTTTTCAGTTGTCGGTGTCTGCCATAAGATTATCATCATTATTTTTTAATTTATTATATTGTATTAAAAAGAAAGACATTAAAGAAAATAAAAATGTTCATCACCCCTTTTATCGTATAACTAATATCACAGGCCTAACTCATGCAGTTTCGGCCTCTACGTAAAACGATTCGAAAACCTTGGTTATATAGAGTGCACGAAAACTAAATTTATTTAAAGACTTGTTTTCAAAAAAGGTTTTGGATAGAGTGCTAATTTTTTTAATTGAACAATATACGTTTCAAGTTAAGGGGAATATACGAGGTAATGAGTACACACAATGTTTACACAGTAATTATTTGGTTGATCCCTCTAATTTCAATATTTCCTGTTTTCCGTACTATTTATCGATATTAGTGCATTTATCAAAACATAGAAAATTAATAAAACAGTAGCATAATAAATATCACGGGGATCACGGCGCTTATATTAATAAGACTGATAAGTCTAAGTAATTGTATACACCTCGTTCATTAGCAAAAAGCGTAAAAATTTACCTGTGACTAAAAATAAGCCAGTTAAGTAATAGAATACCCAGGCAAACCATAGATGTATAAAGCTTAAAATGTTCATATTCATTCTTGTATTCCTCCCTTAAAAAACATCACAAAATAAAAAAAAATAAAAACCTACGAAAATATAAAGAAATATCTACATTACCTATGCATCTTCGAAGAAACCACCTTTTTTATGTGAAGGTAATTTAAAAAATCAGAACGATGGCTTTTTGGGCAACTCAGCGTAAAACGATTTGTTAATAGCCTCAATATCATTGACTCTACTTTCAATTTTTTTTAATAATTGTACTGAGTCGGGATCCTTATTCATTTTCTTAAGCCTTTAACAGGTAAAAAGTTTTCAAACAAGAGAAAAACTTTTTAACTACCTCTCGGATACCTTTAATTTTGCTTTTATTTTCATTAGTTTGGCTTACCAGAGCACCTTGTTTATTTTGAACCATCGCTAGCAATGCAGTATAATCTTCATGTTTACTTTTCTAAGCGTCTATATGGAGAAATTCTAATAACTAGTACCGTCCCTACGTTAACATCTTCCTCAAATTTTTCAAGCACTCCTTCGAGGTCCTTGGAATCCTTTATCTCTTTGAGCGAAAGAAGCATAACTAAATGCGACGGGTAGCAACCTTAAGCCAGTGTAGCGTATCGTGAATCCTCGTTTTATTGCTTGTGTACTATAAATACCCGTAAACTCTTTTTTAGTTTCCTCAAATTTCTTCTACACAATTTTAATTCTTTAGTCGAAAAACGAGTTTGAATAAAAGTCTTGTGTGATCATAAACCGCCCACAAGCGGAAGCTAAAGAATATTGACATGAATATTTCCCGCGTTTTTTTAAAGAATTTTCATTTTGACCGTCAGTAGTGTGTGGATCTTCAAAGATACTGTGATGGAATCAAGGATGAAGGGAGGAGGTCATGTAAGATCATACCCATAAGTGATTGACAAATTTGAGAGATAAAAATCATATTCGAATACCGATATTAGAGTAATAAGGCATACGGGCGATGGAAGTTTTTGACCCTTCATTACAAATACCTAATGTGAGTTCAAAATAACCATTGAGGTAGTATTTCCTAATGTTTTCTGTTCAGACCCAAAAAAATTGTGGAGACCTGTCATTGAATACAAAACTGAATGGTGATTATCTGAGTAAATTTTGGATTAGTAACATGAATTTGCCAAACTTTGACTACTGGTCACTGATGTCAGTAAGAACTTGAAGAAAAACTTCTAATATGAATAGAGAAATTAGAACTTAAAAAAATGTGCAGAATGTGGTAAATATTAGTGTATTTTAGAGAAAAATTTATAAAATATACCCAAATATTCATTCATCACTCATGACATCTATTTATCAGCAGTAGCTTCACTAGCTTTCTTAGCTCTATTTAGTCACGATTAGTAGGGTATGTACGTATCATTATCGTGTATATATTCAGTTAATTCTACCTGGTTCCAAAAATATAAGTGCTTATTCATATTTTGTGTCATTTTATTGTTAAGGTTCTGTGACTGCTTAATAATTTTATAAAAGATGCTTTTTAACGTGTTTTATTGAAAATAATTTCGATCAATGTTGGTAGGATAGTGTTCCGCGGTTGTTTATTATACTTTTAAGTATTCAAGTTATAAATTACAATTATTTCTTTATTTTGATTCTTTGACACTATTTTTTGGTAGAATCTTTACAGGAATTTTTCAGAATGATCCAATTTTTAGAAGCTTGGTCTTAGAATATCCATTGCCCAAATTTCCCTTTAAAGCTAGTTTGTCGTTCTAGAAAAATTATTTTGTACTTCAATATACCAACTTTATAGCATGTTTATTATAAATAATAAAAATATTTAGCTTAAATTTAGTTAGTTCCTTCCTCTTCTTAATAACTAGGAACTATAGTTGGATTAATTAATATTCGAATTAACATGGACAAAATACCAGTTTATAAAAAAAAATTATTCGGAAAATTCATAGTAGTACTCAATTTTTTGTTTAATGAGATTATAATGATCTGATGATTAAAATCATTCAAACGAAGGCGGTCAACCCAAAATTCGCGGATCATACCTTCCCCGAGTATGTTAAAGTGTTCCCGAACACATGCCAAATATTGTGTTTCTGTAAATTTTTCTTAGATTTAGGTTAATTTTCAATCGAGTTTTGCCCACGTTGGTATTGTGATTATCCAATATGATACGAGTGGCAAAAATATTAGTTTTCCTAGTTAAGACGAATTTGATATTTCTGTTCTTATTTGTTATAGATTTTTAACAAGATTTTAACCGCTAAAATTATTATTATTTTAATAATACAAGTAAAATTAATTTTAAAATAATATTTTCTTAATAATTAACCATTAGTGTTAACTGAAGCAAGATTTATTAATATTCTTAATGGGAATGCATTATTTATATTTAATATATATTATTTTTCTCAAATTAAAATATTTTTGCTATATTTTTTTGACCACATAAATATTTCAATTCTGATATCATATCCCCTGAAGAGAAATTGCTGTTTCACTTAATTCAAAACGATATCACGGCGAAAAGAAATGAATAATTTATGTTCTAATACAGTTTACAATAATATCTTTTTTATCAACCTATATCATTCTTAACACTGCTCCATTAAGGGAATCTATGCTTATGTCGAAAAGGGTTTTCTTCAAATTTGAACTTACATTCTAAAAATTACAGGCTGTAAAACATCTATAATAAAATTTATTTAAGAAATTACGTCAATTTTGATTAATATTCAGGACAAACATATGTATATCTAGTGTTGATCGCATGATTCAGACTAGAATAGCTTAATTTTATGTAACTTTGTTTGTTTCTTTAAAAAATCACAATTAATTTAACCAAAAAATTATATAATTGTTTCATTCCTGTCTAAATAAAAATATTCCTCTAATATAATAATTTTTCTTTAAATTTAAATTTCATGATAATTGTTTTTCTGACTGATAAACTTTGGATTCCTAATGTCTTTAAAATATTCCAGGAATTTAAATGATTTAATGAAAACAATTTTCCTAGATTCAGATGAAATGCTCCAGGTCAATATATATATGGTGACAAATTATTTTGGAAGATTGACAGATAATGACTGTGAGATGCATAGTGCGATAACATTTAAAGCTTCTGTGTTTGGTGTTTAGTGCCATCATATGGAATGATCTTATTGTCTCATCCTCTCTTTATCAAAAATTTTTTTGGGTTGGAAGAACACATTTATAAAGAAATAACAACTTATCATAAGCAATAGCAGGTTCCAATCATTAGATCTGATTGTCTTTTTAAGTAATAATGCATCATAAATGCCACAAGCGGATAATTCGCATTAATTTTTAAGAAAATAAAACAGTTAGAAATACCCGTTTTTAAACATTTGATCATGACTTCTAATGTTCATTTGCCGGAACATATTTCGTAGAATTTTTCATGGATGAGATTATATATCATAAACTGCCATTTATGTTTGTTTTCTTAGATAAAATTGGTTTTAATATTATTTCCTTATTTTTCGTATTAACTGATATTGAAAATCTTTTTGTAGTTTAAATATATTTAATTTAAACTTCGAGCTTATTGAGATATGTTTTATTAAAATTGTTTATTCATTGATAGTTAAAAAGCAATTAAATATAGTTATAGTTTTTTCCCTGTCACTTTTGACTTTTATCTTTATTTACCAACTTTTTCGTAATTAATTTTTTAAAATGATTTTACACTGTTTTCAACCATTCCAAACAACGTTTTTATTAAAAGTTATGTTGCTGATCATATTATTTAAGTTTTGAATTTATTTTAACTAAAATAGATATATGACTGCTTCAAAATAAGTGTGACTTAATAAATCATGTAATATAACATGAGTAATCCTTTTATATGGCGACATTTATTCTGTAATAAAAAATTGGATATTTCAAGCTTTCTCAAGGACACTATATCTATTTTAAAATTAATAACTGAAAGAGATTCTCACAGAATATTGGAAAAATTCAATATTCATCTCCGCCGAG
>LDMZ01012870.1:0-10160 GCA_001455285.1 Sphaeromyxa zaharoni
TATATATATATATTCCTTATCAATACTTCCGGATATTGTAATTTCTTAACTTTTTTAAAACTGGATTAAGTAGATTTTCAAAATATCTGATATCTTACCAACATAATCACCAGGTAATTTAACAATAACTAAATGTAAAATGAAATGAAAGTACCCGCCGCATAAGGGTGTGGTGATACTGGGAGTCAACGTTTTATACTAAAGAATTGAACAATTGGCTTTGCACGTATTTTCGTGATCGATCATGGCTTCTTGGACTGATATCAGAGATCAAAATCAAATAGGAATAGGTAATTCATTTGATTTAATGGACGATGTGACGTTATTTGTGTTAACCCTTTTCGTAGTGATTTGGGGTTATGACAATTCCAGTGTGCAGGATGTATTAAGCATTGAGATAGGGCAAAAATATAGACTAATTGAGTATTGTGCAAGTATAGGAAGTGATATGAATGATCGTTTCTTTTTTAGATTGGTTTCGGGGATATTTGCTAAATTCCATCGATAAAGTTGTTGGTATAATCCCGTCATCGCATATCAAAATTGTTAAAAAATCTGATGCTGATCGGTAATACTAATAAATCACAAATCTATAAACTTTTAGGAAAGCAGGATCTTTTAGTGAAAAAGAATCTCTAGAAAGAATTATTGAAAATTCATTACATGGATGGCTTAGTGCCTTTCCAAAAGTATGGAAACATGATCATTATCTCAAATATGTAAGTCTCCAAGAGGTTTTGACATGGAAAAAGTTTCAAAGCTTGCTGATTCGCTCTTAAATTATAAATTTGATATGAAAGATTCATTGGTTCTTATCAATACTTATTATCTACTACCAATTTTTAGGTACCATCAGAACTTATATCTACCGTTGATCTTTTAAACGATGGTAATAAAATATTCGGCTTAGAGCACATTCCTGTATCTAATGAAAAATTGATCGATCTTAATACCCATAACCTACATGAATTATTTAAGATTGTATTTTTAACATTAAAACTTTATGCTGATAAAGTATAGCATGAAAATGTTTCCTCAGGAGGTGCGGGAATGCTGGGATCTGTTTTTTAAAAAATTTATTAAAAAATAATAATTTTAAGACCATCGGTTCAGGCAGCGTTTCAATGACACCACAGCACAGTTATATTAAAACCAAAATGCTATATGATGAGTTCCAAATTTTTGTTTCGATCAAATCATTGGTTTCAATCATACCTGAACCATCTGTTTGGGCTTTTTCAATCTATGATTCAACAATCGATAGTTATATATGGTTTAAATTATATCTAACATTAATAAACAATTAGTGAAAATTTTATCATTAATGTTAGAGATCCGATGACGGCTACAAGTCATTCTGAATGCGAATACAACGCTTTGTTTGTGGTAATTCATAAATAATCTTTCACTGTATTGTTTATTATAGGAGGTTTCCCGATCGAGTATCCTGCATTCGTTATTTTTATTTTGTAAAATATATCGATTTGGTTATTTAGTTATTTTATTTTTAAAGTAAATGATTAGGCAATTTAGTTCAGGATAAAAAAAATGAGAACCAGTTTCAATACAAAAGACCAGTCGCCTTATCATGTCTTTTATTTTGTTCTTATAAAAGATCCTTAAACAGATTATCCTCTTAATACTCTGTTAAGATCTGAGCCTAATGTAGAATTATCCGATAAAGTATATTTATATCAGTATTGATTGTTTATTGATACTTTAATATTGATCAGTTGCGATGAGGAGGATATTGGGACTGCCGAGAAATTGCTCGTTAAAGATGGTCAGATGGGTCGTTTTTTAATCAATCAGCATTCTTGTAAAATTTTTTATTTGAACAAAAAGTTTAATCTTGTTTAGATTTCAAATTATCAACAGTCTATTATAACGGTCCGTTATCAATGGTAAGCACGTAGTTTCTATTAACTAATAAAAATAAGATAAGGGAAGAGATACCCGGGCTTTTTACAGATGAAACAAGTATTGTAGGAGTTCTCGGATTCCCTGATTCAATGTCACCGGGTAATCATAAATTTTTAAAATATTGAATTTTCAGAAATCGTCAGAAACGACTTCTATTTAACACTCAGAAAAGTGACATTTGATAAATTTGTGCTTAAGGGAAAACCCATGAATATAGAAGCTGCTATTACGCTATGGACGAATCAAGGTCAGCTCTTACCAAATTGCTTTGAGGTGGGTGTTGGAAAGGATTCGCATCGACAAACTGAATATAAATCTACAGTTTTCTATCACAATAATACTCCTATTTGGAACGAAACCATTAAAGTTATTTTTCCGAAAGAAAATTTAGAAAACATAAGGATTTTAATTACCTTTAGTCATATATCGGCCGATACAGGTTTTTTTTCTTTTCTAAATAAGAGTTTTAGGAAAATCTAAGGGAGAAAAAATGACCATGTTAGGTCTTTCGGTAATAAAGATGGAAACTCCTAATCGTACTATTATTCAAAACGGTGATTCAACGTACTACCTTAGAAAGATTGAAGGTGCTGCTGGAAAAAATTCTGGTGGGACTGTTATGGACGATGTTCGAAAGCTTACTCAGTATTTGAAGGAAAGATACGCTCTTATCGAGCCAATATTAGATGATCCTAAACTTAGCCAAACCGATCTCTTGTACGTCAGGACTAGATTGCTTTCTACGATATACACTACCAACAGTGATGTGTACATACTGAAAGAATATGAAACTGAGAAGGAACGGGCTGACAGGAAGGATACCTTTTCACATTTCGCCTATGCTGACACCTTAGAACTGGCTAAATTCTTAAAACCCTTATTTATGAATGTTGCACCTAATATTGAAAGCGTCGATTCGGACGGTAACAATATATTTTACTTCCAAGCTTTAATCAAAGTTATATCGGTCGTCAATGAAAAAAGATTCACCAAATATGATTCAATATTAGAAGATGCTATCAATTCCACTTACATGCCTCATGTTTGGTCTAGGATAATAGATTACATAGATTTGGCTCTAGATAAGTGTCCGGATCAATCTAAATCGGTTTTCTATGATGCAGTAAAATCATTTATTGAAAACTTATGTTATTTGTTTAAAGTCATTGTTAAGTCATGGGAACAGTGGCAGAAAGAAACGAAGGAGCCTATTTCTAAAGTACTTGATAAACTGAATGATCTCTTTAACAACTTGTTTAAGTTGCTTTCTCTTAGTCATACCCACTTGTATCCCCTTCAGATTAAAATATTAAATAACTTTCCTTTCATATTCGATGACGCTCCAAGGATATTTACTGCTACAGAGTTTAGTCAACTTGTTAGCCACCTATTAACCTCGGTTCCTGATTATTCTCCAGTGGGTCCTGCAGGTCCGAAAGCCAGTAATACGATCCCTTATAAATTGAAGTTTTTGAAGAAACTCGTTAATAGTGAACACTTTGCTGATGCGGAGTTCAGAAAGTCTATGTTTCCTGTGGTTATAACCAAACTGCACGGCTTAATCAAGCAAGAGTCCCAGCTAGACGTTTGTACAGAGGCAGCTGATATTCTCATGTCACAGCTTAAGTACCTTACCCTGGATGAATCGTACAAAGAAATAAAAACTCTTACTAATGATTTGCTTATGACCTTCTTGGATGCTAACAGATCAATTCGTTCGAAAGACAAGAGTAGTAGGTCAACCGGAGGTAACACTCTATCCGTTTTACTTTCATTGCTCAACACCATGTCCCTTGAGTTATTCGAAGAATATTTCACTACTCTTGATCAATCCAGCAAAGAGAGTTTTATGGTAAAACTATTTGATGTTTTTACAAATATTTTCGTTTCTAATTTTATCCCCTTAAGTCATATATATTTGTGGGTTCCTATTTGTCAGGAGATGCTTCGGTTGACTAAGTATCTCTCCCCGTTTTTACTGAAAAACTTTACTGATCTAAAAGCCGTCAATAATGACTTGTTGGTTAGTTTCTTAGGTTTTTCTCTTGAGTTTATGAATGCTCCCTGCTTACAAAGGGAAAACCTGCCCAGCTTTAACAGTCGTTCATTGTTAGAAACAGGAAAGGATATGAGGAACGAGATGGGAACTGTTCTATATAGTATATGGGAAAAGTTGGAAACAGCAGTAAAAATAGATCTTATGAATTTTATTCCATCGTTTGTTAGTAGCACACTGATCGATATAAATAATCTACGGGAGCTGATCATTAGAATATTGTTTAATTATTTGTGTGTTGACTATGAGTTGAGTGGGAACATGAAGGATTCGTTGAATCGGATGATTGTATACGTGGACTCAGATATTCAGAACCATTATAAATATGGCAGGTTTGGAAAAAAGTTATTGGACTTCTTGTCAGCTTTATTTGAGGAATGTAAGGACGAAAAAATGAAATCGCTTGGAGTAAAAGCATCGATTGATTTTTCCGAAACGATCTACAATTTGAGCTACTACTCCCCATCAGCAGAGTACTCAAAATGTACAATCCTGCAAGCTCTAAAGACGTTCTATATGATCAAATTTTACACTGGGATTGACAATCCAGAAATGATCGAAAGGAATCTTATGAGGTTGATTCATTTCAACGAAGAATTAAATGCTTACGATGAGGCTGGACTTTGCTACCTTCAGCTTTCAGATCACTACACTTGGGATTATGTCACAGTCATTCCTGAACTTGAAGGGTTTGAAAAGTCCACACCTGGTAGTAGGAAAGAACATTGCCTATGGACTGCTATTAGTTTCATGGAAAAAGGATTCAGTCTGGAACATGCTCTACTTATATGCCGTAAACTGGTACCTTTATATGATGCCCTCAATCCGGATTATATTCGTCTAAGTGAAGTGTACTCAAAAATGGCTGAACTTACACAGCGAATAGCCCTTGGGGAGTCCTCGAACAATACCTACTTCAGAGTAAATTTTATTGGATTGAACTTTCCTTTATGTATACAGAACAGATCTTTTATCTTTCATATGGGTTCTTGTGCATCTCTAGGATCGGCATTACAGTTCATTGTAAAGTATTTTCCCAATGCCCAAATTCCCTCAACTTCCAATTTTAACCCAGATCAGGATCGAGATCGTGATGTCCAAATAATTACTCTTCAAACATACAATCCTTGTCCTGCCAACCCAGAGGTTTATGAAAAGTATTATGCTGTGTCAGAGCCTCTATCAAGGTTTTACAAAAATGCAAATGTTATTGATTTTATGAACAAGTCTACTATTGAAATTAAAAAAGAAGTAAATGGAGTTAAAACCAAGATACCACAATTTACTACCACTGTTAGCACCACCGCGTATGTTTTGCCAACATCCGTCGTAATGTCAAATATTATAAAAGAAACAAAGAATATCGTCTCTGAAATCGATCAAACCTTAGATATAATTCTTGGACATACTAATGAGCTAAATGACCTATGTCGTAATCTTAATCATAACCCATCTTTACAAAAAAATATTCAAATGAAATTATCCGGTAACCTTAATGCTGTTGTCAATGGTGGTCTGGCAGTTATTGTACCAAAATTCTTCAATGAATCTTATATTAAATCAAACCCTGATGACAAGGAAAAATTAGAAGGGTTGAGGAATTCATTAAAGCGATTCATGGAAGTGAACGGTTCTGCCTTGGAGATGCTGGGAGAAATCTCTGACGAAAACCTGGTGGGGTTCATATCAAATTTGCTAGAAACCTACCAACTAACTCGGGAAACATTGAACAAGACTGCATCTGTAGAGTCCCCTGATTTAGGATACCTTTTAACTGTCGTGAATCTTGGATCAACCCCCAGTTCTGGATTTTCTACACTCAAGTATTCTTCCTCTGGTCCAATCCATGGTTCTGGAAGTGATGCAAATATGGAGCGTATCGGTCGACGCGATACAATTGCTTCTTCTGACCAGTAATTACATATCATTTTTGTTTGCAAATATGTTTTATTATAGTATTTTGTTTTCAACAATTTTAAATTAAGAATTTTTTAATTATATTTAGAGGTAAACCGGGCAGTTCAGGTTCGTATTCAACAGTGAAGAAACCAAAGAAAATGCCTGCAAAGGTTAACGTACGTTACTACATACACAGTTGTAATCATATTTAGGTGCAACAAGAAGAAACAAGGGGACGTAGTTCATCCGTTAGATTGTTAGACAGATTAACTCCAAATACCAGTGACAAGAGTGACAATATTTCAATCAGTAGCGAAAAGACTAAGAAAAAATACGGATTGTTTCAGAAGAAAAAGTAGACAAATAGTTTAAACAAAGAAAATGTATACCCTATTTAACCACTTAATCCTATTTTCGTATTTGCCACTCTAAGCACAGTCGTTTACAGCACATAATAAAACATTTCACTTAAAAATTAAAGCACTATTATTGATCGGAAAGAAAAAAATACAATAATAAGCAAAATAAAACAGATTGAACTAACAAATACACGTTAAATTAATATATATTAGTTCGTGCAATTCAGTCAACTTCCTCAATGGTAGGACCAGAAGTCGCACCGGTCGAAGGGCCACCACTTCCAGGATTAAAAGCTCCTTTCCCATCACCAGGAGTAAAGTTAGGCGGCATACCACCTGCGCCAGCAGCACCACTGAAAAGTTTCGCACTAATCGGATTCCAAACAGATTCTAATTCTTTTTTCTTATGCTCAAATTCATCCTTAGATGCAAGAGAATTCTGATCCAACCAGGATAGAGTGTCAGTCACTTGACCCAACACCTTATTCTTTTCAGCTTCACCAATCGCTTCAGAATATTGGGGGTTCTCTATGGTTGATTTGACCTGGTAAGCAAAACCTTCCAGCTCATTCTTTGCAGAAATACGATTTTTTTGTTGTTCATCTTCATTTTTGTATTTCTCGGCATCTCTAACCATCTGATCCACTTCTTCCTTAGATAAACGACCTTTGTCGTTCGCAATTTTGATTTCATTATTTTTTCCACTACTCTTTTCAACCGCACTTACAAGCAATATTCCATTGGCATCGATGTCGAAGGTAACCTCAATCTGGGGAACACCACGAGGAGCAGCTGGGAAGCCACTAAGTTCAAATTTACCGAGCATATTGTTATCCTTCGTCATAGCACGTTCACCCTCATATACTTGTACTAATACACCTGGTTGATTATCAGAATATGTAGTAAATGTTTGAGTCTGTTTTGTTGGAATAGTTGTATTTCTTTTAATAAGTGCAGTCATAACGCCACCAGCAGTTTCAATACCCAACGAGAGAGGGGCAACATCTAAAAGCAAAAGGTCTGTAACGGCTTCATCTTTTTCTCCACTTAAAATAGCAGCCTGCACTGCAGCACCATACGCAACAGCCTCATCAGGATTAATGCCTTTGCAAAGCTCTTTACCATTAAAAAAATCTTGCAATAATTTTTGAATTTTAGGAATTCTGGTGGAACCACCAACCAAAACAACTTCGTTAATATGATTTTTATCGATTTTAGCATCCCTAATAGCATTTTCTACAGTAGACAATGTTCCACGGAAAAGATCGCTATTTAATTCCTCAAATCTGGCACGAGTAATTGAGGCAAAGAAATCAATTCCCTCATGTAAGGAATCCAACTCGATAGAAGCTTCATTACTGGACGAAAGTGTTCTCTTAGCACGCTCACAAGCGGTCCTAAGCCTCCTCATTGCTCTTCTATTACCAGTAATATCCTTCTTGTTCTTCCTCCTGAACTCATCAACAAAATGATTAACAAGACGCTGATCGAAATCTTCCCCACCTAAATGAGTATCTCCTCCAGTGGAATTGACTTCGAAAATACCGTCATCAATGGTAAGAACTGAAACATCGAAAGTACCACCGCCAAGATCGAAAATGAGGATTTTCTTTTCTCCATCTGTTTTTTTATCCAAACCATAGGCAATTGCCGCAGCAGTTGGTTCGTTAATTATCCTTAAAACATTAAGACCAGCAATAGTTCCGGCATCCTTTGTTGCCTGCCTTTGAGAATCGTTGAAATAAGCAGGACAAGTAATCACAGCATTTGTAACCTTTGACCCAAGATAGGCTTCTGCTACCTCTTTCATTTTGGTAAGCACCATGCTAGAAATTTCTTCAGGACAGAATTTTTTTACTTCATTCTTGTATGTGACTTGAACCTTTGGCTTACCATCCTCGCTTATAACCTTAAAGGGCCAGTGCTTCATATCGTTCTGCACGACATCATCTTCAAAGCGACGCCCAATAAGACGCTTCGCATCAAATACGGTATTCTCAGGATTGAGTGCAACCTGGTTCTTCGCAGCGTCACCAATCAATCTTTCGTTATCCGTAAAGCCAACATAACTAGGAGTAGTCCTATTTCCCTGGTCATTTGCAATTATTTCAACCTTTCCATGTTGAAATATCCCAACACACGAGTAAGTAGTTCCAAGATCAATTCCAATAGCGTTAGCAGGAGCCATCTATCTGCAAACGAGAATTAAATCACGAGTAAAGCTGTGCCGCCCGCCGCTTTGGGATTTTATATTATCTCCAAAGAAGTTTCTGGAAGAACCTCGATTTTCACTGGGTTTTCCAGAATAATGTATTGATTCGTACAGTTTCTTACTTCTTCGTCCATTTTTGATTATTTTTTAAATTATTAATTTAATCTATGCTGCCTTTTTTACTTTTATTAAGAATTTTATTAATGAATGCGAATAACGATATTTAATATACTTTTTGTTTGAGCAAAGAATTTTTTAACTCTTTATGAATGTATACATCATTTCCGATCTTCTTTAGATATTCATTCGCTCCTAGTTTTAAAAAGTCCACTAATGATCCAGACACTTGAGGTATCCCCACTATCAGTTTGTAAGGAAAAAATTCGTTTCATATTCATAACAACCTTTTTTACTCAATCGAGTTGTGCAGCTAAACCATCTTTTCTTAAAGGGGATGAATATCATTGGGAGTAAGAATTATTATGAGTTTATTGTTGTCTAATGTATTTTTACCCAAAATTGATTGTAAAATCGCTTATAATTTCAATGGAGATATTTTATTTTTCTTCCCAATTCATGTATGCACTTCAAGCCTAGTTCTGAAATGTGCACTCCTTCTCAGTGATTGTTTATGTATCATATATATAGCAGTGACATTTCATATAAAAAAGTATTTATGATTTTCATTACTTTTTTGAGTAAAAATCACGGGTAATTTAATTTTATGATGCCAGAATTTTGAAGAAAGTGAAAAAATTGTGGGAATGCCGAAGCAAGTTACATGGACATTACTCTGTCGGTATAGCGCTAAGGGAAAGGGGAAATTTTAATTATGAAAAATTAAACATAATTTTTGAAAGTTTTGCTAAGTGATTTAATCTACCTAAGTATTTGCCATGTAGTTTTAGCCAATAGCTTAATGAATTGCTCTACCGTATTTCATCAAATTTTGCAACTATCAATTGCAAAGAGAGTTAGTAACAGATCAAAAAATGAACTTCTGTTATTAGTCTTTATATTTTCCTCATTTACTTTCAACAAGAGATGAATGAAAAAAATTATTATATCCCTTCATATGCATTAATACCCTTTAGAAATAAGTTTAAACTGGTAAATACAATCCCTCGTTTTTTTAAACCTTTGTTAACTACCGGCTATATCTGTCTATATAGGCATCTGAAACGAAAAAACATTTCCTTGATAAAGATTTATAACTTAATATAAGTAACAAAGTGTCGTGACTAATCTGATTAAGAAATATATATAACTAGCGATAAATTTTCTTTCATACAAATATTTAAATGCTTCAATATGAAAATAAAAATTGTAATAGCATTAATTAAAAATTCAATTTTTGAAATAAACTAAATGTATAGTAATCTTTTCTTAATACGAAGAATAATTTTTTAAAGGGTTGTATTAGAAGCATCGATCTGCACGTTCAATACTAATAGGGCATTGATGTCATTATACTATTCTTAGAGTGTTGTATGAAGGATATAAACGAATATAAAACAAAGTTTGCAGTTTGCTTCACTAAATAGCATTTTATTACACAAAAATATACAAAATAGTACGTTTTAATTTAACAAATTCTCTGTTTAATTCTTCTTAAACTCCTTTTTGAAAAATCTTTAGACAGTTATCTGATAGATTATACGATACTATAACTCGTTTATGAAACAATCTCTAAAATGAAACTTGCTTTACA
>LDMZ01012873.1:0-16314 GCA_001455285.1 Sphaeromyxa zaharoni
ATATTAAAAGCTGTTTCTTTTTAGTAATTGTGTATATGTTATCATGAGTATTTGGATTACTATTAAAGGAAAACCATCAGCTGGGTTAGATCATCTTTGTATTAATTTTTTTATAATATATTTATTTTAATTTTCTACCCCCAAATTCCCCTGCTGTGGTGGTTTTTATATCTTAAAAATCATCGTGCTACATCCAATGACCCACAGATTCTTACAAGAATATTAGACAACATAGAGTCCTATGTTTCATTTAAGATGACAAATACTAAGATCAAGCTATCCATGTGCAATTGATTTGTCATGAACTAACAGGATCTGAAGTTAATGATTATATATTTTCTTTTATGATGAATTATAGACCCCAATTTAAATATATGTACATACATCATCATAGGAATAAGGTTAACAAAATTTTAATGTAAACGTGACTAAAAAGTGAAGTGAGAGGTTTATGGATAAAAGTTGCGAACATAAGACAAATTTGTTCTCACACAATGGGCATTAAATTTTGGTTAAACTTCTAGAAAATGAGATTCGGCTTTGTTTATTCGAAAAATCATTTATCGGTTAGGCAGAGATAAAGAATAAAGCATTTTACCGTTACTGAAACGTTTTTTTAGCATTATTTATTACATTGGCGGAGAATTTAATGTTACTCTCATGTTATTTTAGTGATTTAAGCTAAAGGGGTGGTAACAATACGAAGTATTAGTAAAGAAAGACCTTTTTTGTATTTTTATGGCTTCATTAAAATGTAAGGAATCGTTTGTAGTTGACAAAAGGCTGGACACCGTTGTTTTAATGATTGCCACAGCTTCAGAATATGTGAAGAATTTTGTTGCTAAAAACTATCAAGAAACGGTTATAAAAGATTTTGAAAATTTGTCTTCCAGTTTACTTCAACGTTTAAAATTATAAGGATATCATGTATCATTTTTCATATAGAAACTGATTATGATGGAGATTAGTTTGTCCGAAGGTCAAAAAGTGTTTTAGTTGATGATTATAATACTCTGTGTTATTTTGTTTTTTAGTTTCATTTATTCGTTGGATGTAATGTTTGTAATGCAGTTTTTGGTTATTTTGTGCATCGTATGTGTATTAGCGAATTTAAATTATAAAATACTGCGTAAGGTCACTGTTTTGATATTTTATTTTACATCACACGGAAAAAAGTTTGGTTTAATCATCCACTTGTTTCGTAAATCTTTTTGTCTATTTTTAAAATAATTTATGCAGAAATAAAAATTTTGATATCGTTATTTACAAAATTACGTTTATATGTGGTAAAGAGTGAAATCATACTGGGTTGTCATTTATTAAATCACTCTTACAATAGATTTTGTCAAATAAAAAACTTGATAAAATGAATAGAAATTTTTTGTTGTTTTTTCCGGAATCGCATAAAAAAATGGGGATTGGGGTGACTCCGTGTAAAATAATGCAATCACCTACTTTTGAGGTCCAATAATATTGAAATGGTAGTTGTTTCAATGTCAGGCACTACAAACATTCGAAGGATGTTTTGGATCTAAGCTTAAATTACAGTTTATATGTAATTTAAAGATTTTTATGTAATGAAATTGCTAGACACCATCGTTGCCACCCTTCGCCATTGTAGCATTTTTAACTGTTGTATTTTTTTTATTCCGTAGATTTTTATTGAGATATAGGTTAAATATTTGAACAATGATGAAAACAAGAATATCTATTTAATTTTTTTTCTTGATGTGTTACATATTTATTAAAGCAATTGTTATTAAGTTTTTTCAAAAGCATTATACAAATATATTTTCATTGATCCTTCATTGTTGAGGCTGGATGATGCGAATCCAAAACTTATGAAAGATTCTAATGTGTATACTATTATTGCTACAGAACCTATTGTATATGTTATTCACTGAAATTACTTGAACAAATTAATTTATCAATTAGTTATCCAAATTTTTGTATTGAAAGTAATCATCATGGAAATATATTGAAATATTTCTTTTTGATTTGAAACACTTTTAATTTTATAGATTCCTGTCCACTCTTGGGATCTTTCGATCCTAAATGAAGCATTCAATTAATGATTTATTCATAATGTAAGAAAAATAAGACTATCTCAGTAAAAGTTAATAATAAGCTTAGAGGTTTGGACTCTAGTCACGTGTATTTATATAATTATCTTCAGTTGTACTCGGGAGTAAGAAAATTCTTATATTCAGTCCGACCTTATTCATTAGCGTTCCAATAACATAACCATCATTATATACTCTCTCATTCAAATTGATCATTTATTATTCCATTCCGTGGTTTGTCATCACTTTGATAGATATTATGATTTCTTTAAATATCTTTTATGATTTAACAGGTCTTACTCAGAATGTTACCCACGGAATTGAGGTAAAAATTTCGAAATCTATTTATGTATGTTGCATCTTGCTCTTGACTGATTGAAACCTAAAAAAATTTAATTGTTTATTCATTTTCTAATCAAAATATGTCTTTATATAGTTCTGGCACAAATGTGGAGACATCAAGAAGTTAGATCTTCAGTTTTATTTTTATGGAGATCTAGATTCATTTCTCTATGAATTATTAAAATTTTTAAAGTATTTTTTGGGGTTGATAACTTCGGTTTCTAAGCCTTTACGGTAAAATTTTTTTAATGATACCTTTCCTGCATAGAGATAGTATAGGTACATGCACAATAAAAATTAGCATTTAGTTCTATTGAACACCTGTTCATCACCCACCTCAGCGTTTTTCAATTTATTTAGCCAAATTTTTCAAAAGATATTTCTTATAATATTTATTCAACAGGATACATTAGGATATGTGATATGTATGTAAAATGTATGTCTACCACCTGTAATCTAGTTTAAATACGTCATTCTACATGTATAACAAAAATCCATTGAAAATTCAGTTACATACTAGATATCAGTTTATGGATGTTTTTGTTGTGTGTATATGTATACCTAAAAAATGACTTTTTCCATTTTAATATGGATAACTTGTTTATTCATAAATGTTTAAGCTTCCAAGCAATAAATTGGCACGCTTATGACACCTATATTCTTGGTACAACTGTTATACACTTGACCTATCTCATTTGTCATGTTAGCGTCTTAATAACACTAATTCTATGATTGCTATAAAAGCCTGAAAAATTTGTATCCACAGACTTAATGTTGCTTTCGGCGTGGGGCAACCAGAATTAACGGTCGTTCATGCACATACTCGATACAATCTTAGGGGATAATATCAATAAAAATATCTTGAATTACATTTCAGATGATTTTAATATTTAATTAATTTCCATATTGTAGAATTTATATTGGATTTTGCGGGTGAAACTCTGATATTTCTTGATAACTTATATCTTAGCAACGCTACTTGCTTTTCCCTCTATATCATAAGTTCTTAAATATATGTTTAGGACATGTCAATTAGCTTATTATTTATTTTGTTAAATCTGATAACAGTTCTTATTTTATTTGATTTTAATTCAATAAATATATATTATGAATATTTTGTATATGTTCTTAAAAACAGAATCGTATTTATACAATACGAAAAATCATGAAATGATCAGTTGATTGTTTTAGAAATTCATTGAATAGAAACATGAAAAAAGTTAAGATATTGGACTATATTAGGTATCGAAGAAAATGTTCCTTTGACAAATTTTTGAATTTTTGTCCTTTGTATTTGACATAAAATATTTTGATAGTCTTTAAAATGCATTTTTTATTGTAACATATTTTTTAAGAAAAATAAGGCTACATAATGATTTGTCAAAGTTACTAAAACCTGGTTGTTAGAGAACGAATCACCATCTTGGGTAAGCAAATGTTAGGGTTTCAAGTTGGTGATATAGCTCAAGTTTTTTAAATGAAATTAAAGGTTAATTCTTTTTTAGTTAATGAGAAGGATTGAAATTATAAGCTAGTAATAAAATTTTGCCATATTTTCCTTAATATTTATCATTCTTTTTTATTATACTTTTTTTCCTTTGGATCAATTACTAAATAAAAAAACTCTGAAAGTTTACTTCTGGCTTTATTTAGTTGAATGCCATAACTTATTTTCTATTTAATTAAAATTTTATAACTTCTTCAGATGAATCATCTATTAAAAATCAAATTAACGAGATTGAAATAGTTATACATTTATTCCTTAAATCTTAACATTCGTTGTCTTTATATTATTTGTTATATATAAAAAATATTTAATTTCGTCTTTTCATCCAAATTTTGCTAAATATTATTATTTTATTCGTATTAATCCCTTTGTCAAATAGTAAGCCTTGATTAACAAGTTATAGAGATTTTGGTATAAATGCTTGCCGAAAGGATTTTGTCTGGCTTGATTCTTCTTCTGACAAGAAATATTCTTGTCATTTGATATTAAACACCCAGTCTGTTCTTTTTAAGACTAATAGAGATGTTCTCAATTTACTTCTTCGATGCGAATTATTGGCATATGAAAAGTTTAAGGCATTATTTGTTCGTTTGACAGATAATTCCACTTCATTTTTCGGAGACAAAGCTGTATATTCCAAAAACAGAAACTTTAGAATGTATTTATCATGTAAGGTTGGCAAAAATATTTTTGTTCATAACATCATAGATACAAAAAAAAATTCCCTTAAATATTTCTAAGAAATCAGGTTTTAATTTTGAAATTATACCCGGATATAGCGAAGATAGTTCAAAATTATTAAACACCTTGGTTATACCTCATGTAATATCAAGTCAAGAAAATGTCCTCTCCTTAATAAAGTTCAATGAACTGGTATATGCTTCTTCATCGGTGGATCATGTGAAACTTGGTTCTAAAAAGTTATCAACGACGGTAGTTGATGATGTTGTAACTGAACGTGTCAAATTATTTCTTGGAAGTAAAGCATATATCAGAAAGATCATAGAAATTGAAAATTCTACCATAAAAATAATTGATATTGCTGGTACACGGTTTGTTATTACCAATATTATTTAATTTACAAATGTCGAATATAAGATATTATCTTCGATAACCTTTCATCCTTATTATGAACAAAAAAATGTAAATTTACTCTAAAATCACTTATATGAAAATTTATTTAATGCACCTTTTAAATCATAATTTTCACAAAAATAGATATTTAGTCTTCGATTAAAAATATTATTTACTAAATTTTTCCGTTATCATAAGATTTGTTTAATGAAAAGAATAATTACAGTTTTCAGAAGCGATGCTTATTTAGCTTCTATAAAAATTATGTAAGATATGCCCTTGGAATTTCTGGAAATTTTACTCTTTTTAAATTTTCATGATATTAACATTTTGTATTTTGTTTTTAAAATTATTTTAGATATTTATTTCCTGACTTAATTCCTATCTATTAATCTGATATAAATTTATTTTTTGGTAAATTATTGATTGTAGTATATGAATAATAGTTTTTATTTCGATATCCATTTAAGATATACTTGTCGCTTTCCATTTCCTTCATTAAAAACAATTTAAATGGTAAGATTTAAGGCAACAAAGGCTATCTGTTTTAATTTTTCGATATAATGATTTGTGAAAAGTATAGAATAAGATCTGTGGTATATAACATAAAAATATATTACCTTATGCTTTGACTGATAGTTATAAGACCTAATTAAGAAATTTTTCTTTAAAGTTTTTTATAGTTGCTATTAATATCTTTTGAAACATATTAATTAAATGTTATGAAATAATTTTAAATTTGAACAAACCTATACATTAAGTAAAACTTATAAAAGCTCTCTGTGTGAGAGAATAAACCTTTGATTAACGAAATTATATAAATTTTTGACTGCATAAAAATTTAACTTTCTTAAGATAATAAGTGTTTTCTTATTTGAAATAAGGTCCTGATACCAGCAAATTGCGTGTCTCCGGATATAAGAACAAAGGTGTTTAATGTTCATTGTTTCTTGGTTATGTGTTGTTTAATTAAGTGAAGATCCTAACTTTGAACTGGAAGTAAGGAATCTGAAATGTTTTAATTCCTTTTTAATAAGAGTGCAATATTGTTTTAAAGTTTACATCCTTAGTCTGATAGTATATTCAAATTTTTTCCCACATTTTTTATGTTAAGTTAATATATATTTTAAGATACTATTGAGGGAAAATTGGTTTTTTTATTTTATATTAAAATTTCAGGAAATATAAATTATATATATAAGTTTAGTTCTTTTAACAAACGGTTCAAAACCAATCTATGTTATCCTGCTTAAAAGAGAATGTTCGAAATTCTTGATCGTCTGACTTTACAAAATGCCTTATAAAATTTTATCAAAAAATTGGTCTAATTTAACTTATCAATTTTGGAGTATTTATGGATTATAATTTTTTGGTTAATCTTTGAAATTCCTTTATATTAAATCATTCGTATGAAAGAAAAAATGAGTTGTTTTTCACAGATGGAGTTTTTTGCTTCATTAACACGTGAAGTCGAAATCCACTCTGATTATATGTCAAGCTCCATCAGTACATCGTGATCCATCTAACTACCATAAAATATTGTTTATTTGAAAAGAATCTTACATTTCTGTGTTTCACTAACGTTTCTGCGTGATTTTTTATGAGTTTGGAAAACAAAAGTTCTTTAAAAAATGTTTGAAACGGGAATATTTGCACGTGGTGCAAAAATGGTGTAAAAATATAACAAATTTTAATATCTTACAAAGGCTACTTTTATTTAAGTATCTATTTGATTATATATTTAGTTATATGTTCGGAAATCTGGCCACGTCGTAGTTAAACTTTAGTCTATATTCTTTTTACGTGATCGGAAATTGGGAAAGAGCACGATAGGCACTTGATACATATTCCTCTATCCTTTCCACAAGTATAATAAAAAAAACGATATATTGTGAATACTGGTTTAAATTTTATTTACTTATCAAGTTAAAAAATTATTCCTTGACTAGCTTTGATTTTATTAATTGCTTGTTTTCTGAAATCTGTGCTGGTGTATGTGCACTTTTAGAACAGAAAAACTTTATTTTTCTTGATTTCTAAGTGCACTATCCATCATTTTTGGAAACATTGAACTTCTGATCTTCTCAGTAATCTCGTATTGTTACCTTCCCATCGCTTTACGCTTGACCAAAATAGAATTACCTGAAATTTGTAGCTACTCTTGTTTAACCCCAAATTATGATAAGGTTTCTAAAGCTCTTAACATAGTTTTGTTGTTTCAAATGTTATATTATCAGATATTTCGGTAGGTATAGGATATAAATTTTTCAATGTTGGATTGACGTTGATGGCTTTATTGATTCCTTCATAGATTTTTTAAACATAACAGTCATTTTTTCTCGCTATCCAAAGTAATGAATAAACAAAATAATTTACACATTAATCTAAGTACGAATGATTCTAGAGAGTATATAAACTCTAGAAAAAAGCAATCTTTTACTAATCAATAGGTTAAGCCCGTATATAGTACAATATATAATGAAGCATATTTAATATGATTATTCTTCTAAAGTAATTAATCCTCGTCACCAAAAGTCCAATACAACAACACAAATTAAGCATAGGTGGCAGATGAAAATGCCCTCATATGTTCCTCATTTGCGGATATTTGTAATTGATACATTTAACTGTAGTAATAAGAACAATTCACTATGTAAGCACGCGATCCGGATGTCCGCCGCATGCCGTCAAAACTATTAATAAATACATTATACTACATTAACCCCGGATTAAAATTTACTATTGTTATGAATAATGCAAATAATTCGTGAATTTCACATTTTTCTGCCATAAGACCTTTTGCTTTATTATTATTACATCTTGATAGCCTTAAACCTAATAGATCAAATAAGATATCTTTAAAAACATTTTTAATCAGAGTATTTGGCTTTAGGTTTGTTAATCATTTTGGTAGTCTAGGAATGTTGTCGATGTACATCAGTCTTAATTATTATAATATAATTGTTGAAATTTTCATTCCTTTTTTCCCTATGTATTGTTTGTTTTAAAGCTAGTTTCAGTCAGAAAATTCAGTTTTTTCTGCCATATAATTTGTTTATCTGGGATTTTTTCAAAAATTTACAAGAGTTTATGTTATTTAAATAAAAATAGATTTTTTTAAAAAATTATATTATTAAAATACATCTTATTTATTATAATATAGTATTCATCATAACAAACGATTGCATAAGATGATTCCAACTAATTTTTTAAGCACGTGGTTTGACCTTGAACATTAAGATTGAATTCTATCTCACTGATGGTTATTATTTTTAACGTTTTAAGATATAATAATTTAAAATTTTTAATGTCATAAGAAGTATTCCTTTTAGTTATACAGATCCCTTACAAATTGATTTGATTAAAAACTAAATTTAATGAAATAATTATTAACACCCTTGCTTCCCTGTCCAGGAACAAATATTTCTCAACTTTTACTGCTTATGGTTGATTATAATATACGTGCTATTAACTCTAATAGAACTTTATTCAAATCATAACTATAACTTTTTTTTAATATTTTGCAGTGAAAAATTTTAAATATTCGTATTTTTTTCGGTTTTCAACTAATTCTAATGTTGTATATTCCTTTTATTCTTCACTACTGAATTAGTTATTGGATGCTACTTGCGTAATTATTAACTTATTTTTCTCCATATTAGATCATTACTCTTTGTTTCAATGTTATAAATAATAAACTGGTATATACGGAAGAATAAAATTATTACACATTATTAGATAATGTATTTACATAATATAAAATACCCTAGTTGCTACTATGTTGTCATTTTGCTGTTCTCAAAACCAAGTTGTCGAATTTTCTGTAAAATGTAATTTGTCTCTTGAAGAAATGTTAGAACCTGGTATTCTTCATAATTTTCAAGTTTTATTTTATGTTTTAATATTTTTTAATTTAACCCAAATCAAAATTTCCAATTAAAACTTACTAAAGAATGAATATCTACCGTTCTTCGTCTAGTATAAAAACGATAGCATTTTCTTTTTTGGTTCAAAAAATGGTACTAGTTCTTATTACCAGATAACCTATATAATTAATGAGTTTTAGATAAAATTTATGTTGTTTCCATCAGATACGATTATCATCCTGGTAAGTAGTCCTGTTCAGAGCGTGACCTTGTATATTATACGGGGATAATTTCGATTAGTAACATGTTAGGCTTTAAAAACTGCTCTTTTATTATAATTTACTGCACACAAACAAAATACAAGCTATCAGCAATTTTTACGAGAAAACTAGTATTTAAATATTCAATGAAACAAAAATATCAGCCAAACCGCTTACCCTGACCCTAAGTTAACTCGTTCCATATCTGAATGCAAAAATATTTTCATATATAGCAGTTCAAATTACGATAAAATTTCTAATTATGGTCTTATAATCTGGAAAATAAAGTATTAAAACTGGAGAGAAGAGGCATCAATTGTCTAAATAGGATGTAGGGGGATGATGCTATATTCCATAAACATTTAAAGCGTTAGATTTTGTCTGATGTGTTTTTTCATTCTATATGATTGAATCTTTGATAGTCTAATTTAAATATTTTGTGACCTTTAAATGGAAACTAGTTATAATAAATAGTAGTGATTAAATTAGGTCATCTTTCATGATCAAAAATATGGGCATGTGATTAATGCGATGAATTCTACTTTAAAGATGGCACAATGTTCATTAATAACTTTTTCAACATGATAGGGAATCTTTCCACTTTAAAAGTAGTTTTGATAAATGATTACCTGGAAAATCTTCTTTTTACATTCTACCTGAACATCGAAATGTAATTTTTCATATCTCAGTATACAATCTTAAAATATAGTTTATGAAATGTTTCGTACATTAAATCTTCAGAATAATAATTTTTAAACAAGTCAATCTGTAAAACGTGGCTTATTACGTAGTTCGGAATGGCTCGAGTTTGTTTATTTTTTGTACCTATATTATTTTGTTTGATACATGATTCTATCATTCCAGAGAACCAAGGTCTGATAAGGTAGCGTAGCCCTAGTATAAGGGTAGGTAATGGGGGTCGTTTTAGTAGGTGAAAATCCCACACTGCCTGCCAAGAGTGCTGGGAAGCTCTGGCTGGCGCCTAACCTGAAGCGAAAGCGGACTGGATGTAAGACCCATCTTACTGAACTGTCTCCAAAAACATAAGGAGCAGGTAAAGGTTTTTTACTCCATAGCTAAGAAAAAAATCATTCTATATTATTGATAAAAGGAGTTCACAAGATTTTTATAAATGATCTTTTACCAAATACTTTTAAAAATTTCTTTGATTTAATGCCTTTATCAGATAAAAATATGCATACATATGTAACGTTACTAAGAATATTATAATATTTCTTTTGATCCTTTTATAAATTAAGTAAAAATTTTAGTAGTTGTCATTGTTTACATTTAACTATATCATATTCGTTTTTTCTAATGCCGCATAATAAGTTTAAATAACCATCCAGATTAAATGCAGAAATCAAACATTTGATATTTACCTCCTTCCAAAGGTACAGTCTGTTAAGAAGGAACAATAAATTAATTTTTTTGATAATGTATTAGTTCTATTCTCCCAGGTATTTTCGATAATATTGAAAATTTTGTAGATATTAATGTTTCTTTGGTTTAATTGAAGGTATTAAAAGTTAACATTTCATTCATAACCTGATTTTTTTTAAATCAGTCATGTCCGCATTTTAAATAATGATTAAAAACTTAGATATTTCAACTGCTCCTTATTTTACGTTTTTCTCAGTGAATTACGATACTAGAAGATTTTTTATTATTTTGATAATAATTAATATAATTATTTATGATAAAATTTAAAATTGAAAAACATTGTTGCTCGAGGTAATTTAACTTTATAATCCAGGATTTAAGGTATTAATTGAAAAAATTTACATTTTATTATAACTATTACATGTTTTCGTGCACCAGACTAAACCGTTTTTTGCCATATAAATTGCTATTTACTTTATAAAACAATGCTTCCATTTATGTTCGTTTGTATCTTCTGTAATATTTTTGAAATTTAAAATGCTGATATAATATCCGGAAAGGTTTCTACAAATTATCTTTCCACGAATATTAATTTTTTTGAATTTCCCATAAAATTAAAATAATCGTTTTATCTATAATCAGAACATTAAGAAAAGATTTCTTTTATTCCATTTTCGATTTGGTTAATATTTTCATTGGTTTGGGTGTTAATTCAAAGTCAACATGTACGAGATATACCATTAATACCGTAAATTTAAAAACGTTTTTGTCGGGTCAATAATTTTCGACTTTTTTTACTTTAGGTAAGGTTTAAAAAAATATTTATAAAATATGTAACAACTTTTGAGTTAAGATAGTACATATTCGAACGATTTTTAATAAATAAATTAATACACTTTAGTTTTTGTCACCGAATCAAGAGAAGTCATAAGAGCAATGGTATATACTTAACATGGAATACCGATAATGGAGAAGTAAGACAGAAATGTCATGACCCTGATTGTTTTGGATTTTCATCGTCTATTTTGTTTACTATTTTCAATCACGAACTCGGTTCTTTTATAATTTTTCATATAATTAAAATAGGAAAAAGCAAAGATAAAATCGAAACAGATAGGAATTACGAATATTTTTCTGAATCTGAATCCTTTAATTCCATAGACTCTAATGATATTAGGTTAGTTGATTAGGCATTAATCTGTAATATCAATATATTTTATACGGATAATTAGTTTATTGTTTATCGAAACTAATTTATAAGATGTTAAGCACAGTTTATTACAAATCTTATAATAGTTAAAGGTTAATTTCCTTGGGCCAAGGTTAGTATTTTAATCCTCTTAATTCAAGACGAATTTATCTTACAAGTAAATTCTTAATCTACTTAAATTTTTTCCTATTTGGTTTTTAATAAATCGTTAATACCTCTACTTAATTCATTTTAAAGATTAAACAATTCTAATGGTTACTTTTATATCAAAATATACGAACTGCAGTTTTCTATTTGAGTTATTTTACCTTTGGACATGTATTGAAAGTTACAAAGCATGATCTGTCGTCTTTCAGAAATGACAAAATATGAAACAATGAATTTTATATTAAAAGCTTTAAAGGAAACGAAGCGATACAAACGCACTCAAAATTCGATCATACTACACATTCAAAAGTGGGGAATCATTTGATGATCCTTTAAGGTAATAAAATATTTTTTTCATGAAAATGTTTGAAATATTTTCTCTTTTAGATTTATAGAATAGTGAAATTTGAAATAAAATAATCAATTCGGTTTTTCAGTATTACTATTCTCCAAAAGCAAGTAATTCATGATTGATTTGTGGAATAACTTTCAGCTACAGTTTGTTGAATTTATAAATAATTGAAATCCCGTATTTTTATTTATTTGATATTTTATTTATTCACAAAATATTCAAAGAAAACCATGGCTATCAAATCTGTTGCATTTAGTATATTAGGTAGGCAATCAAAGATATATAGGAGGTATTTAAAAAATGCTGATATGTTAATCTCACGTGGAAAAAATATTACGAAAGTTGTTTTCTATTAGTTATACTTATATCGTTATAAGAAACCTCCATCATCACCAATATAAATTTCCTTATTCCCATTCATACTAAATATAAAATAAATGAATGTAATCCATTTGCTAAATATATTAATTTTGGAATTTGACCTCGTTTCTGGTGTCATATAGTGTACTTCGTGCAGGGAAGCATGGTTCTTAAGAAGGTAGTGATTTATCAAAAAATAATTATTGAAGAGTGTACGTTATAAACGATTTGAAATATCAATAATTTTCAACTATTTTTAACTTAATAATGTTGTTTGTATAATACTTATGTATGAGGCATAATTTAAAAAAAGTCAACAGATTTTTGTTCCTGGTAGCTAGGTTTGAGAAAGTTACCATATTTTTTTGTTTGTGAAGCAAATCTTGTAAAATAGTATCCGGTTATTTATAACCCTGAACACTAGGCCATTAATCCTTAGTTTCATTGTTTTTTAGGAACACAATTTTATTAATTATAGCTATAGCTAAGTGGGGAAATAAAACAAGACCTCTTCACAACTAAACCAGACAGAAAAAATGGTCCCAAAGTACTTTATGTCCATTGTCAACTGTGTTGGGTTTGTTTGATAAAGCTGCATACAATTTCAACATGACTAACAGAAGTAATAGTGATGAGACATGTATTAAACTGTTAGAAAGTTTCACTCTTTTTAATTTCACTTTTGAAAGCGATTATCTACTTTCAACGGGGTACTAAATTAAAAAACTATGTATGCTCTAAAGCAGTGGTCCCCATCCTTTTTTATATCGCGGCACACTATTGAGCTCTTTAAATTTTCGCGCCAGAGCTATCACAAAATGAATATTTTCTACTCATAAAGCCTTTTATGCAGTAAAATGATGAAAAAGAAGACCATATAGCGAGAATTTTTATTCATATTTAATCATGTTTTTATTGATTTTACTAAAACCTTAATTTGCATTGTCTATGATTTACAACACTTTAATATTAAATAAGAATTATCTACAAAGAATCTTATAAACGTGATATAAAGATGATATAAAGCATAACAACCCTTACCAATTAGTATGCAAGAAACGTTTAGATTCCCGAAATTCAGTAATTTTGAATTGCGCAAGGTCATCATAATTAAGAAATTCTATGTCTTCATTAAACAAAATAAAATGTATTTTACCAATTATCTCTTCGCGGCACAGCTGTTGGGAATCACTGCTCTAAAGTTATGACAAATTCGCTAATGTTTAATATTTTTATGATAATTCAAAACTTAGTTATAGATGATTTTATATTAAACGTTTCAGAGTGGAAAAAAGTAGCTGAGACAGCAAGGGATGGATTTAATTTACATGAAAACTGTGTAGGATGAATTAAGAAATATAAGAATAACAAAAAGCAATCTTTGTTGCTTCATGCAATGACGTCCTATTGAGCTCTACAGAACAACTTTTAATGAATTTTTAGATATAGTGGATACCGGACAATTGTTGAATCGCAGAGTGAATAAACACAAATTTTGGCACAGTATCGGGATATTTTTTTCTATCCTGTTTTCTTTGGGACTTTGATCTTGGATAAAATATTAACGCTTTCGAAGAAAATAAGAATTAATGCTTACCATATTGGTTAAAATGAGGAAACATTGGGATATTATTGGAGATTTCGACATAGAGTTATTACTGATATTAAGTGGTGATGCTAATGCCTTAATATGAAAAAACAAAAGTAACGGGAAACTTCTGGTGATGAACCAAAGTCCATGAAAAAGATTATATTCATCTAAAAAATTATGGTCTATGTTTGTTTGGTTCGGAAAAATATTGTATAATAAAAGATAATAGGGAATTTAATACAATATTAAGGTTTTCAACATTAGTTGTTGCTCAAGAGTAAATTATTTCTGTTATTCTGTTTTTTCAGAAAAGAAGTAACATTTGAGAAGTGTATATAGGACTGTTTAGCGTGATTGGATCTTTAATATTGCACCGTCAATATGTTCAACAGACTGTCACATAGTCCGATATTATCAGATGGCTATTACGATTCTTGATAAAGCAGTGTTATGCGTACACCGGGTCACTACAAAAATCCATCCACAGAATAATTTTTATTTCAATAAAATAAATTAATGTGATTTCACTATTAACTAAAGACTGGTTTTTAAATATTCTGCCATCATTGAGTTTCCATCGCTAATTATAGTTAAGTCTTCTTTTGTAAAATTTTTAATAATAATATTATTACATTTAGTATAGTTTTGTACACGTAGTACCACTTTGGGTTTTTCACAGGATATATAGTTTTTATATTAAAATGACAAAACTATACACTTTTATTATCTTAATAGATTCTTCTTTCTTGAAAGATATATTTAACTTTGTTTATAATTAGTTTTCTTTAGTTAATTATCCTATTGACAAATAGTATAATATATTAAAGCGATAGAATTAAAAATTAACTGGAAAAAACATATCACTTATAACTGTTGGATAGAGCTAAAAATAAATTGATCATATTACAACCTAGAAATGGCTATTTATAAGAACATAAATATTTGCTTTATTTTTACTTCATATTAATTAGCATGTGAAACTTATTAGATTCAAGGTTACTGTTTCAACAATGCAATCTAAGTTAAACGGCACGGAGGTCTCAAAATAAACGTCCGGCATCAATGGCGAGATATAAATACCGAAATAATTATATTTTATTGTTAATATTTCTGAACGCACTTACTACACCAAATCGCTTTCTTCCACCCACATAATTACCGGCAATGTATCTCAGTTATAATTCATATATCTATTTTATGTTAATAACAATTTGATTTAAATTATTTGAATCATGAAATAATTATTTTGTGAATTATTTAAATTTCAATTTGTTATTCTTTTTGCTGGGAAAACATATTAGAATAATATTTAATAACTTTGCCATTTATTGCGTTTGAAAATAAAACTATATAATTGATCAAATTAACACTATCCTATAGACATTAAGAAATCATTTAGCAATCATCACTTAAATATTTTGCTGAATCGTATGTATTTAATTTTAAATCTACTATACTTACTTATTAAGTGCCCAACGGGTTGATTTTAATTATATCATAGTTAACTAATCCCACTGTTTCCATAAATTGTGCAGCAATTTATTGACCACAAAAGAGGGATTCTTTTTTATTATGAGTGAAAAGTTTTGAAAAAATTTCAATTTTTGCATGTAGATATTTTATCCCAAAAAGAATTAGTTATTATGAAAGTAATAGTGATAATCAATTTATTTTATAGCCGTTGAAATAAACTTTAAAATAAATTCATAAACCTCATTAATTATATTTAAGTTGTTTTTCAATAGAAAATAACATATTTATAAACACAATTACTATATGAAAACTTTTATGTTCCAAATATTATTACATTTGGAATGAGAACTTTTGTTCCTGTGTAAGAACATATTACGGTTAATTTTAACCACCACAGTGTATATGAATCGTGTTTTGCAATACGTGAAGCGAAATGTTTATCAAATCAAATTAATTATATAGCTGGATGCAATTATTGTATTACGCTATATTTAAATATCAGTGATTGCCTAAAAGGAAATTATTAAAATTCATTAAAATCAGAGAACGATGGCCTGATAAGGTAGCGTAGCCCTAGTATAAGAGTAGGATATGGGGGTTGTTTTAGTAGTTGAAAATCCTACACTGCCTGTCAAAACCCTGGGAGGCTATGGCTGGTGCCTAACCTGACGCGAAAGCGGGCTGGA
>LDMZ01012875.1:0-10041 GCA_001455285.1 Sphaeromyxa zaharoni
AAAAATTGTAGGTAGTATTATACATATTTTTTTATTTTAATATAAAAATTTTTTGCTTGGGATATGATTTGTGCAAGGAATAATTACTATTTTAGTACTGAATTGTGTTTATTTTTCAAATAAAATTATTTTAAAGTAATTTTACATTACCTATACCACATATAATCTTTGAAAAATTATGTTGATTAATATTTTTCAGTTTTAAATTCTTTCTTTAAACTTTTCAGGCATATCGTAATATAATTTTACAGTAATGTTTCCTTCAATAGAAGTTATGTATAATTTTTCTTTGAGAACATTTAAAAACGCATCTGATCCATCTCTAAGATTTATCAATCTTGGTTCGTATGCTCTTTGTATTAGCTTATTAAAACCTTTTAAAAATAGTTTTTATATCTGTTATTTTGATTCATAGCAGTTATGCGTGTTTTAAATTAGTATTAAAAAATTTAAAGCTAGACAGGGACCAGAAATTATGCCATTAACACTTGAACTGGGACGAATATTCTTTCATTTATTTCCGTAGCTAAAATGAAATAGTTAAAAATTTTCTACTGTATTTTTTAAGGAAATCTTATTTTGTTTTCGCCATTAAATAATGTATATTTTCTATGATGTAAATTTCTTTCAGAACCAATTGCTTCGGAAAGAACAAATATTAGCAATGAAGGTTATGTTTTTACTCTTTAGGTATCACAAGAAAACTTACTTTTATAGGATCTATATTTATATATCTTTGTTGTTTCGGTTTGAATAACAAATTCCATTAGATTTGCAATTTAATTATATTTCTGGGACCATCATAACGATTTGGCAAACACATGCAAAATATATAATATTAAGATAAATTTCATTTATGGGGTAAAAGAAAATTAATTCTGAAATATCTATATATATGTACATAAGATATAATATATACTACTTTATGTCAAACGCTTCTACGTTTATTAACAGAATACATTCCTAAAACCCTCTAGCAATACGGATTGTTCACTAATTTATTTGTGGTTAAGTAATTGTTTTAAATTTGTATATATTAATCTTCCTTAATGATTCACTCAAATTTGTCAATGCACTCAACTAGAGCTACGATGGTTCAGTCCTTTAAGTAGTTTATTTTAAATCTTTTCTCGATATTGCTAAAATTATTGATTAAAATCAATTTTAAGCTCTAAAATTGCGTTATAAACTCTAAACTAAAACAGGAAAGACTGTCTCGTGGTTTTTCATATTAGGTAATCAAATAATCTATAACACTGCCACAACAATTATGTAAATCCCACCTAATCGACAATTATTCATGATTAAATTTAATAAGGTCAATGTATTAGCAATTACTTAATCAATTACCAAGTTTGGATGGAACGTTTACGTTTTACCGTGTATTTGATTTTTAATCATTACGTCTTAATAAATTAATAATTTACAAATAGTAATTTTGTCGTTAAAATATTCCTTAAATTTATATAAATAATATTTAATTCATATGTAAGCTTTGAAGAAGAATTTTTTTCAAAATCACAGAAAATAATATTTTTGAATTGGAATTTTACTGAAACTAATGTTATCAGTTATCTCATATTGATTAGTAAGGTTAAAAGATTTTATGAATATATAACGATAAGGGAATGACTCAAGGTATTCGAAATATTTTTTTCTAAAATATTGTATCACCCTTTCTTAGCAGTTATAACGTTTTATATATAATCTTAAATAATTTTAAAACATAATAAATAGGTCTGTTCATTTTATTCCATATCACTAATTATATTTCAAAGTGCTATTAAAAAATAGCTCTCGACACCCATTCTTTAATCACAATAATAGTAAGCCCATGTTTAATCAGTTAACGATAATCCTTAATACTCTGGAGATCGATACCGAAAAAAGACAGGAAAATATAAATGAAAACAAAATTATTTAATATTCATTTTTTTAAAAACATTGGCATAAATCAAGCCAAGACTAGATAAAAATGTTTACATTCAAATTTCTACTAATATTACGACTTGGAATCTAATCTATAAGCATCTTCACACATCAGAGCTATAGTTGTAACGTTTTTACTTTTTGCACAGTCCTTTCTTGCCAAAATAAGGATTACTCTAACGATAAAAAAGGAGCAATTTTGAAAATTAGGAGTTTCAAATGCCCTTGCTCCAAAAAGAAACTGGACTGCCAAATTGTAATACGTTATCCAATTCTGAACAAAAGTACTTACAGATGATCCAAGTAATTCAGTAGACTCGCCTCCGCGACATTTTTGAATACAGTATTCTTTAACCTTTTTGAAAACATTTTCTGCCTCCAATAAATTTTTGTCCAAATCATTTCCCTGCAATACTTCCAAACTATCTAAGAAACAATCATGAAGAAATTCGGTTTGGATAGAAAATGTTTCAAAAAGATAAGAATGGTTATTGTATAATCCTTTCCAATCGAGTTTAAACACATCTCTTATCGCTCTTCCTTCCTGTTAAAATAAAGGACTTAAAGAAATTATCAAACATCTGTCAGCCTGTTTTGATAGTTCTCGAACTTGATCTTGATTCCTGGACAGGAACCAACTTCATATAATCGTTCTAATTCTTTGACCCAATTGACCAAGCATCGCAAGGTTGTCACCTATTTCCTCTTACGTATTGATTAGGAGATTTAACTTTTATTTTTTTAAAATTTTCAGGATAAACAGACAAGTTATCACTCATCACTCTAAGCCAGATTTGTAAAAGATACGAAAATATTTTTATCACTTTATCTACAAAAATTATAAAATCATCAAATGAAATTAAATAATATAGAAGGAAAAAAATACAATCGATCGCTAATAAACAATATTTTAACACAAAACTTAATCACAAAATATTACGATTTGTAAATGTATGTAGATCAGGAAAGATATTATCAGCAATGAATCCAAAAGCTAGGCAGTCGAGTTCATAAATATATCGCTGAATTTTTAGGACGGATGAGAGTTCCATGAAGGTAACATTTTGGCGTTTGCCCTTTGAATGGGATTCATTATTTTCAAGTTTAATATAGGGCAACGCTTTTTCTAAATTAAACCAATAAATCATTAAAATATGTTGCACTTATTCCGTTACGTCTACTTCCTCCAGAGATTTTAACCAACAAACAACTGTTAGACTTCCAAAAGGAATTAACATTATTTACAAGTTCTTCTTCATCATTTTTTATAATACTGATGATAATTTGTTGGTAAGAATTTAACAGTAAAGTGTGAATAGTTTCCATAATGGGTTGCCAATCTTCCGAGAGGGCTTAAATCAATAACAACAACAACAATTTCTGAAAAAACCTATTCGAGAACACATTGAATCAAAAGGAATGTGCATGGTAAAGATTTCATTAAGCTTGATTGAACCGATGGAGTTAAGTAAGGTTGATTCAAGTACATTATCAACCTTTAAATTAACATTATCCCCGTCATAAACACCATTTGTGTCTGCATGCCCATTCATAGCTGTGCCGTTCTCAACGCTATTCTGAGAGATAGAATTGGATCTAAAAAAAAATAAAAATGAAAAAGAAAATTTATTAAATCAAAATACAATGCGTTACAGTAGATAAGGATGAATAACTTGACGTTGATGCGATATGCATCCACAAAATAAACAAAGAAAAATGTATTAATTGACGTCGAACATTTTAGAAGAAAAAGTAGTATAGCAACAAACATTTCTACGGGTATAACAACAAATGCTTACAATTTTTTTACCGGTTTTGAATACAACATGCAAACGGCTTGGAGGGAGGACGCTGCAATTTTTGAAACGTAAGAGTTGGCTCGAACTCGAAGTCCCAAATAATGATACCTTGAATCACCCCTAATTAATATAATCACCCGTGAAACTATACCTACCTGGCACCAAGACGTCTGTTTTTAATATTACCAAACACCAACCTTATCACCTTCCCTAGTCCAGCTGAATTCATGGGTGTTTCGTTCCGTTCATGACAAGCGTATATGTAAAAATTATACATGGTACTCCTTGCAATGGTACACTCCTCTTCTACTCTCTCGAAGTTCTCCGTCAGCCAATGTCTCTAATGTAGTGTTACGTCACAACATTTTCAAGAGAAAATACTGGAAACCCCCAAACATCGATATCCTTGGGGTTATGGGACATCGATCCATCAAGACCATTCTGAATAACATTTTTAAAAGTTAATATTCCATTCACCTCGTTGTTATTCCCATCATGATCGATATCCATGAATGGTGGTCTACCATTACCATACATGAATGGGTTATAAATGTAATCAAAATATTGTGATCCATTTTCTTATTTTTTTAGAAAAAAAACCTCTACTACCGTTAAGAGGGGCCTTAGGGTCAGTAATATCGTCAGATGTGGGATATGCATCCGGGTACGTATTATTCAGTACTATCAAAGGATATGTGTACGGATTGTAGGTTTCATTTCGACGATCATACATATCCATACCCTTCTCTTCAATATACCTAGTGGGGTAGTAATAGGGTAGCCAGAAATCATGCAGCTCACTCATATTTGGTGAAGATAATCATGCGTAACGATTTTAAAAATTGATTGTAAACTGATATAATAATATTTTTAAAAAATAAAATATGAATTAAGTTCATTATGATTTTATGCACAAACTTTTAGTTATTATTTTCAAAACTTAAAAAAGTTCGTTTCGATGTAATTTTAATTATTATTGACCAGTAATTAATAAAAAAATATTTATTCTATTTTCGTATTATTCGTTACATTTTTATTTAGTAAAATACAGCATCGAGCATTCGGAACGATTAATGAATAGTAATAAATTACTATCCAGAATTTATTTCAATAATTATTGATGAAATGTTTTATTAAATTTTAAATTCATCAAATTTTGAAATAAATAATAAAAAAATTTTGGTTATGTCAAATTGAATAAAAGGTTTAATATACTTTAATACTCTACAAAGTATTGTTTTTTCCAAAAATTTCTTCACCAAAATGAGTTTGCCCGCGAAACAGGTCACATACGACATATACTTAACCGTGTTCCCTACCACGTTTGGGTAATTATTAACAAGGCAAGATTGATCAGATTGGTTTTTAGAGTTATTTTGAGACAATTCAGAATTTGAGTACTTTATCGGATTGTATGGAACGTAACAATTTGAATTAGTCAAAACGTAGTTGCTTCCGTCTAGCTGAACCGAGAGAGGTTTCGCGTAAGACATGCCACTGTCTTCAAAAATTCCAGATTCCTTTCATAAATTATTGCAAAATTAAGATATTTTTATTAATAAAAAGTTGAATAGGCTTTTAAATTCAATTTAAACAGGTTATACACCTTTGTAAATCAGCTTATTTAAGTATATTAATCATTCTTTCAGATCCATTTTTAAATATTATATTTGTAATACAGAAATAAAAATTTAAATAATATATTTCTGATATAAAATGAATTGGCTTTTAAAAATTTTAAATAAATTATACAAGAAACGAATGGTTTTTAGACATCTAAAGATTAACACTTAACTACGGTATGATAAAATAAAAATTGAATACAAAATATATTGTCATTATTCTACTTACACTTCGAGACATGGCTTGATGCTTTCTGCAATAGTCACCTAGGTGAACTCGGGTATAATAATGGTATCTTGTGCGTGATAAGACCTAAACGGTCTATAACATTTCGTGGGGCTTGTGCCTTTCTTTGGAATCTTTTGTCTTTATTTCGATAAAGACAATCAGACATACGTTTTTGAATTTTTCGACTGAAAAACAATTAAATCAAAAGTCTCTTATGAATGATCATATAATTAAATTCTCATGAGGTTTCGGCTAATACAATAACAATTTTTTGTATCAAATACTAAATTAAATTGCTTGAAATGATCTCGTCGCATATGTTTATCTATTACTGCATGATTCAAGACATTTCATGTATATAAATTTGTGGTAGTCTAGACCTCGTTAAATGATTACATCTGGTCTTATTTGTCTAATGATTATATAGAATTATTGTTTGAAAATAAAAATTTTATTGTCATGAGATATGTTTGTCTCAAATACCCTAAAACTGAATTTTTTCCTGTTTTTGTTGGTTGCAATAATAATTTAATCACTCTGACAGTAACAATGACAAATTTTATCCAAAGATGATTATAATCAACAAAATGCCTTGTAAAAAACCCTAAAAAACTATTGACAAACATATTTTAGCCTAAAGTCTTTGAGCGTTTTCCTTTCCTATATAATATTATACATGTTTCATTCATATGTATTAAAATTTAATTAATATTTTTAAAAGAAATATCATAAAAAAGGTGGTTTGTATTGAATTTCTGTTTTTAGATAGCTAAAAAACCGTAATTTTTTTAAATTAAATGAATGTATATATATATAAAAAACATATATTGAAATAATTCGTAAATGTGCTATTAAATTTATTTCTTATTAGAAGTTGTTTCAAGGAAACTGAACAATACATACCAATTTCAATAAATTGACTGAATTAATGGAATGAGTATTTTTTTATTTAACGAATGATCAATAATATCTTTTGATATTTTCTGAATGGTGGCATGCTTAATTTGAACATAACGTTCATTAAAGAAGCGTTAATAAAATCTTTGATTTGAATATTAAAATATAACTAACAATTTTACAATATATAATTAAAAAGAATTTTAAAATTTGACATAATAATTCATATAAATTAATATTTCTCTAAACATGTTCAAAACAATAAAATATTAAATTGAATGCATGAATAAGCTATTAAACCAATATTTTAACATTTGAATAGAAATAATCATTCGAATATTGGTATTATTCAGATTGACAAAATTTTGTATTATATCTATAAATTTGCCATTTAGAAAACCCCCTATCAACACAATGTAAAATTCAGATCAGAGATAATTCAAAACAAAATTATTGCTTAAAAATATAAATATCATTAATAGATTTTTTTTAAAAAATAAGATTGCATTACATTTTTTTCTAATGAAAGTGATGATTTGATATAAAATTATGGTAAATACAAAATAACGAAAATTTTATCAATAAAATAGTTGTTTGTTAAGTATTTAGGATATTTATAATCAATACCAAAATGTGATCATATCTCAAATTATTTATTTAAAATTAGATAAGAAATCATCAAATATTCTTAAAATCCATGATGATAATATATTTTGATAATTCAAATTAATCAGTTAACCTCTTAAGATTAAAACTTGTTATTAATATTTAACATGAAACTCTCCTTTAAAGAAAAATAGAGGCATTTATTGCAAAAAAATAATGAAATTTTCGGTTTATATTACATAATTAAAGCAGAAAATAATTTACGTAGCATATCATACTTGTAAGATTTAGTTATATTATCAATCTGGTGAGTACTCCATGGATAAAATGTACACTGATGATATTTTATAAAGAATTTTAGTCGCACTCCACAAAATTCAGTTATTTCTAAGTATTTCTTTAGGATATCTCTAAAATTACTTGTTATTTAAAAAAAATAATTATCTACGTTGAATAATTTTTTGAATTAATCAAATAAAAATTGGAAATCCCTGCCAAAATGCCTTCCATGTAAATTGTGATTTTGTATTCCATAGAAATGTCTTTATTTATCTTTAAAGAAAATGGTTGAATTAATTTTTTATGAGAAATCTCAATTATTTGTTCTAAAATTTTTTTATTCATTTTTCATGAAATAATAACCGTTACTCCATCCAGCAGTATTTCTTATTATTACTCTTGCAATTTTTTTTGTTAACATAAAACCGTTTGTGAAGAAAGTTATATAGATATTTGTTGATCCCAATGTTACGCATGATGGATTATCAAATATATTTTTTTTGAAGTTCCAGTTGCTTCCAATCTAATATGATCAATAAAAAATACTTTTGAAATGCCTTGAAACGTGTTACGGGGGAATAATAATAATAGTACACGCGACAAGTCATTAATATTTCGATCCTCTCACTCTTTGATGCCGATTTAGTGGGTGTGTAGGAAACAACTATATTTTTCTTACTACCATCTTTGTAGAAATAATGAATTTGTTCGATCGATTCTGGGGTAGGAAGAGTAGTTCCTCTGTTTACCGAAAAGTGTGGTATTGATTGAAGCATTACAAGGGATAAGTCATTATAGATTGTTTTGTTATCATAAATAACTTCCCAGTGTGAGCTCATGGTGTTATTTGTATTGATAACCTGAGGTTTATTTTTTCTTAGAAAGTTTGTGTCAATGTATGTTAATATTTCTGGATCAACAGTCGTATCAAATTTTCGAGCAAATAATACATGTCCAGGAAGCCTCTAAACATGAAAAAAATTAATTGAAAACAACTTTAAATATTCCTTCGTTTGCGGAAGTCATAATATGAGGAGAACACCCGCACCAGTCAACAGCCTTCTTGTAAATACAGGTACATCCTTTTCGCTTGTTCCAGAAAACGTACCTCAGATTGTTTCTTATGAGCGAATGGCACCACTTCGAATTTAGAAGAACCGTATGAAAATAGCTCTTAAAACAGTTTTAAGGTTGTATGATCTAATTACTTCAGCCGGTAACAGAGTAAAGTTAAAAAATTTTAAAAGACTCTGAGGTAAAGTGGAGGTATTTTTTGTTACATAGCTGCAAAATTCTCTGTTAAGAATGAACCAATCACTCCCACCATTCCATATGAGGTTTGGTGTTAACGTTCTCTTGCTAATCCTATGCATGTGCTCTTCGCATTCTATGAACGTAAAGTTCAATCCTTGCCGTCTAATAAATCTATGGATAATGAAAATTACCTCAACGTTAAGTTATATTTATTCTCAAATTAAAACATCACAAGAATCATGCAAAATAATACAAGAAATATATTATTAACTTTTTCAAAAAAGTTTAGTTCTTAGTTAAATGTACGTAATAATAGTTTATAACAAATCAAAATCTATTTATATTTTAAAAAATGCATATATTAATCAGAAAAATATGTATGTGATGAAATGGAAAAATCATTTTTTATAAAAATATTTTCCAGTAATATTTCAATAAAATTGATTTAATTTTGGCATAGATGTAACGCTGAAAGATATGTATTTTAGATCCAAATCATTCCAACTTTCTACTTGAATTTGTTAAACACAATAAAAAACTAGTTTCCATTTTATTTTTAAAAAATGAGGTAAAATTAAATATGGAATTCTGTATTAGATTAATAAAGCACTGATTATTTTGAGTAATTTCTGGGTATAAGAGTATTGTGAGAGATAATGACAGGAGAACAAATCATTGAAAAGGTAGCGACCCTGACATAAATGTCTATCAGTAACATTTTGGATTACTTAATTCTCCATTATATAAAAGATTTAGCCAAAAATCAGACTACTTAATTACTAAGTTTCAAAATTTCGTAAATTTAATAATTATGATCAGTATATGGATTATATCTTATTTGCCAACGTTTACACCTTAAAATTAATGTATTTATTTTTATAACAAGGAGTGGAAACTATATTTTTATACTAAAATCTCTAAAAAAATTTAACAGTGTGCTATGGAGTTTGTTAACAAATCTGGGATTAAATAAAAAACTCGCGCCAAAATATTAAGGGATTGTAAGAGATATTCATAAAAATAATAAATTCAAATTTAAAAAACCCCTTAAGATCAAGAAGCCGATCACCGCTACAACGCATAATAAATCGGATCAACTATTTTTCCATTTTAGATATGGAACCGGAGGATTTTGGTAAAGGATTATGAAGCTTTTAACGGAAATATAAAATTAGGCGACGTCATCATTTCGTATTATTTTTCAAATTATGTAGTATAGAAGGTGCATGTCAGGTTAGTATATATATTTTTTAATGTGTTACTTGTTCGGTATAATACTGGATATTATATTTTATTGGTTAGAAGCTTTAGAAAAAGGAAACATGAAATATCATTGCATTATTATGATTTGATAAGCTTAGAGCGAGCCTAGAATTGTCAAAATCAAAGATAAGCGCATACCGAAGACTGATTCATAAAAATTATA
>LDMZ01012906.1:0-14774 GCA_001455285.1 Sphaeromyxa zaharoni
TGTTATTATTATCTTTAAAAAAAATACAAATACAGGTCTAAAAAATTTTGTTTAAGTTCAGCTTTAAACTTTTTAAAGAAATCTTCGGTATGAGATCTGATAGTTTCGAATTTAAGGAGTCGATTAACAGTTTTTAAACCATTTAAATTTGATTAATTTTTTTTAATATATTCAGCAGATGCAGCCTTGCATAATAAATATTGATCAAAAAAATTTAAAATCTTAAAGCTCAAACGATCTTAAAATAATTTTAGTAAATTTATTCCAGAAACAATATATATGGTATAAATAATTCAAATCATCGGTATATCACATTGATTTTTAATAAAACAAATTCAAAAAATTTGTAAACGAACATAGATCTCACTTAAATTCTACATTTTGACTTTTTTAAGCAATTATTACTGGTATAGGTGTTCCAAAATCCTTTCATGATATTACTCTTTCGGATCATATTATTTTTTAGTTGATCGATATTTTTGACAACTTAATGTATATTGAACAATATATTTTAACTAGAATTGCTGATTTTGCTACAAATTTAGATCAGAAGGTTAATAACCCATTTTGCTAAAATAAATTACATATTGATTTACTTACCAACTTAAATCACCTTTTTAAACCAAAAATTTTTCCACTACATTGTCGGAATTAAAAATTTTAATTTTTTTAAATATCTATTTCTATATCCTCCCAACCCGAATTCCACACGTTTCATTACAATTAATGGACTTACAGGTAAATATTTTCTCTTTTCAATGTGAGTTAAAAAAACTCTATAATCATACGTTAACATGTATTTGGTTTAAATTTTTTTAACATTAACAACAAAATAATTTTCATTGCCTTTAATGGATCAATTATTTTTGAATAATACATATTTACAGCAGGGATCATTTAGGCTTTTTACATATAACATTTAAATAAAAAACATGTAAATTGGATGAAAACTTTAAACTCTATAACACCACAGCAAATACATTCATAAATGTTAAGACAAATCCATAGCTTTATATTTCGTTCATTACTCATTAAAAATTTATATAAAATCAATATCTATATATTTGGTTGAGCTACTGTTCCCTTTAGAAAGGTAAAAAATGCAGTAACGGAAGTTTCAAAAGTGAGGCTAAACTGTACCTCTATTTTCACAAATAAAAATTAAATACAATTATATGGGATTGAAACAACTTACAGAATTAAAACAAACAAGGAATTATCATATTTATTATTACACATAAGAATAGCTAAAATATTATTAAAAGTTGCATTTTACATATTGTGAAAGATCTATATACCAAGAATTAAATCTAATGGCTAATATTATCGAAAATCGAATATTGTTATTTAGATTTAATCTTTTTCGAATTTTAGTGATAAAATCTATACATAAATCATATGATAAGTAAAAAAGTTAATTTTATTGTAAATTTAAAACTTTTAAAAATTTATTGATTATTTTAAGTTTCGCTTTCGGTTCTTTGTCATGAATACAAAGTAATAAAATAGAGTCAAGTATATTTAAAAAAAAACTATTTTTCTGACAAAAGATTATACCATTACCGTTTTTTTATGATATATACTGAGTTTAATTTTACATATATACGATAAATTTTAAAAAGGGTTAATCAATTTTTGTCCCAAAAGTATTTTATATTTACCAGCGTAGATGAAACTTTGCATTTAAAAAATATTAAAAATATTTTCTAGCAAATCAAAAACAAAAATTTTATGAAAAGTATTGATATTTATAATATGAAATGAAAGACTTTCACTATGAAAACTAAAAATATTTTTTGGTTTAAATTACGACAAATTGTCACATGAAATATAGCTATCTAGAATGGTTAATAAATTATCAATAAATTTTGTAGTTGACACGAGATTTATTAAAGTTGTAAGAAATTCTTAGGATATATTTATCTAAAAATCTAAAAATGTTGTATAGGTCATTAAATCATCAAAGACTGGTATATAATATTATACTGTATCAAAGATTGGAAAAAATAAATATATTTCGGTTGTAAATTTATTGTAAGTGGATTATATATAACCAGAAAAATTAGTGGTACACTCCATTTATTATCATGACTCATAAGTCAAATTAATTCCATAACAATATCTGTAACTAGATAAACTTTAAAAAAATATTTCTGAAATCAAATATGTTAGAATAATATTTATGTACTTAGCATTAACGTAGAAATCCCATTAACTTTAAAATGTTGATGGCGTACTCCCTTTATGACATAACACCGAATTTAACAATATTTTAAAGCTATATAAAGGAATACTTGACTGTAAAATTTAATAAAACATAATCGAATAATACTCAAGAACTTATTACTAGAAAAATAATTAAAAAAATATAAAAAACTCTAAATTTTTAATATAATACAAAAATATCTAATTTTTTGATAATCGATATATATACACCAGATCACTTACGATGCGGACTCGATTCAACATCATATTAATTGGAATTGTGTGAGTCGAGAGTTTAGCAAAACTGTCACAAATTTGATTAATTTGAATGCATTTTGTATAATATTCAATTTTTTTCAAACTTCTCAAAGATAAAAATGCCCAAATACATTGTTATATAAAAGGTTAAAACGCACTTTTAATATTAATATTTAATTACAGATGACCAATTTAAAGTAACAAAGTTTATTACAAGTTAAAAATCTCTTAGTTAAAAGAGTGTTTTCAAAAACTTTAATCAAGGAGTACTTTTTAAATATTTATACTTTAAAAAATTTGGAAAATCTTAATTTTATAAAGAATTAGTAAACCTAAATTCATATTAATTTTTTAATTTTTACCCAAAAAAATTCAAAAGTTATTTTATCACATATGAATATCATTTCAAAAATCAATAACAAAAGAGGCTTAGAACTTAAAATAAATTTTTTCGTTTTTTAATTTTTTAATAAAGAATTTTTTATACAATATTTAAATAAGAACGATAACATGAATACTGAGGAACAATACTATGTGGTATTGATTTAAGAACTCAGAAGTTTGCTATGAATGACATTTTAAATTTTTATATTTTCTAATACAACAAAATCTGTCCTGATTATTTCATTAAATTTTTTTTTGTTTTTAAGCCGAAGCATTTATAAAATATTTAATCATTCCTTCATCATGGACTTTATTTGAAAATTGGATAATATTTAATCTGTTTCCTAATTCAGTGAAATCGATCAAATACATATATAAGTAGAAAATAGCTTCAAAATAGAGCGTAAATTAATATATACTTACATACCAACAATTCTTTCTAATGAAAAAAATAATTAAGATAAAAAATTTCAGAAGAATCTTGTAAAATAATAACTGAAATATTAGGCGTTTTGATACTGTAAATTAAAATTTGGTGCTATTTATATTACGAAATATTTTGAACACAAAATTTTGAAAGATTGTTCCGTTAGTTAAAAATTATATTTTGTTCGGAAAACATGTTATGTTATTCTGAGACAGTTTAACTGACCTGCATCAAACGCACATTTAAAGAAAATGGATGGCAGATTCTTTAATCACAGAACATCCGTTACGTAGGCCAATCCAATCTATTTCTGTCTCCCATTATTTTGAAAAATAAACTATAATAAAATTAAACGATGTCTCATATTAAAACTCCTAATTAATTGAAAATGTGTGAAGTTAATTAAATACTTCGAAAAAGTCAATTTGACTCTCGTTTTTGGAAAAATATCGGTGATATTTAATTATAACGTGACAACATTTTTTATCCAATATAGAAATTATGCAATAAAACTGAAAATAACATTAAATATTTCCGCAAAAAAAATAGGAAACGATTTTTACGACGTATATTTTCACTACTTGCCTAATACAGCGCTACCAACATCTTTATTATTTGTGTCGACATAATGCTAGGGTTCTCCCAAATTTACGGTATTATAATGGATAAAATAAAATCAATTCTATTATATTTCATTTATACTGTGCCTCTAATAGTCTTGGAAAATTTAAACATATAATGGGAGTGACGCAGATCTGATTAATCGTAGAAAATCGACACAGCTTTTGTAATATTCACACCGGTTTAATTATTAATATAAGTGAATTCGTGTTTCGAACCGCAAATATCAGATAAGCATTTCTAATGACAAAAAATGCTTTTTTGAGACTTAAAACACAGGGAATTTATATAAAAAACTGTTTAATATATAATTAATAAATTTTTGTGTCAACGTATTGTTGACTGCAATGATGCAAACTTTTAAAAATGATTTTTGTAAATATTAAACCTTTTTTAGTAACAAACTTTATAATTTGACTAATTTATATTCAGTTTTATTCAAAAATAATATCTAGAAAGTTTTACACAAAATATTATTAAAGATTGCTAAATATAATCAATAATTACAATTTAGACAGCGAAAAATATATTACTTTTTTCGTCAAATAATTAGTTAATTAATCTATCTAAACTAGCAAGTTAGTTTTGAAATATATTCAAAGATAATTTTTTTAAAAATCTTAATTTATAACTAAATTACATGAAATAAATTGATATTTTAACCCATCAGTGATTTTTCCATTGTATTTATTCCTCATTCAAATTTTATCGAATTTTTAACGATATTTAAAATTTTGGTTCATATTATTACAACGTATATTCAATTGTATCTTAGGTTTAATACGTTAAAAATACTCAAAAAAATGAACAATAAAAAATTTGTACTGTCTTTATTCAGAGGTCTACTAATGCTAAAAATTGTTGATAATATTTTAAAGTATCTAATTCAATCTTCAATGTTAACAAACTATATATTTTTTAACGATGTGAAAAATGTCATTAATGTAGTAGAGTCCATGACACTCATTTGAAATGTGGATGCATGTTTGATCAAAAATTTAAAACCTGTAAATTTGTTAATATCTTTCTAACAAAGAATTTTTTTCCTTTTTTTAAATTTGTAAAAACGTTTTTTTAATTTAAAACCAAGGAATAAACTTATAACTTTTCATTCCAGTATGCGAAGTAGAAGGGTTACAATCTGCCCATGGTATATAAAATTCCTATTTTATGTATTAAACATTAGAAGGTACTATAAAAAAAATCTATATTTTTTTCAAAAATTATGTGGTGACATTAATTTAATTACTTTTTTAATAAAGAGGATTTTGTTTTACTGTTTCAAATGATAAATACAGTTTAATTTTTTAACTAAATCCACTTCATTCAAATAATTTAGACTAAAAAAAGTACTTTCAAACAAATTCTTTTGTGTAATTCAAATATAAAAATACAAAAATTTGTAATTTCTAAAAGTCAAAATTCATATTATATTTATACTTTCCGATAAATAAATTCTGGTTTAAGCCTCAATAAATAGAATATTATACAAGATGGGCTTTACTAAGTGTAGATTTTTGAGCTGGTACAAAATTTTTCAAGCTATTAATTAATGAAATGTAATATAAGTTTAAAGAGCTGATGGTGTTTTACAAGAAGAAAAATAAAGATTAAAACATGAAAAATTTCATACGCACTTTAGAAAGTGTTTATTAATTGAAATTTTTTCATAAATATATCCACAAAATTTTATGAAGGAGTGGAGTGAATTTACTATTCTGCCTCAGATATAATAAGCTTATGATTATAAAAAATCTTTTTTTAGAAAAACGTATTAAAATTAATTATTACCTTATGGTCTCTATGGGTTGTGACTTGAAGAATACCTTAAAAGAGGTCCATTTTTCTCCAAGAATCTACATAACTTGAAATAATGGTAGACAATAAATTTCCTCTCTTTCACTGAATTCTTTCAATTCATCCTTTGATTTCCTGGTTTTAAATTTCCATTCATCAAGTCTCTAAATAATAAAAGAATATGTGTAAATAAAACTTTTTTTAATAAACAAAAAATAAAAAAAAATTTAAGAATCTGCCACAATATAAGGTTCACCAAAAGAAATCAATTATGACTAAAATACTTACCAGCAAAAACTTTTCAAAGAAAGAACAAATTTGAATGTAAAAAATTGGAATGTGCCAGTTATATTTCATTAAAAAAAGTTTATGAAAAATTTATTTTCTATGTATGAAAGCATCGAAACATGTTTAACGGCCCGAAAATTAATTTTTCTAAAATATTCTTTAAATGATTCCACAAGAGTAAATTTTAAAATATTTATCATCATCAGCTTAAAAGAAATATTTTAAATTCTTTTTTTGTCGATGGTATTGGATATCATTACAGTGAAAAATACAAAAATTAATAATATTTTAACTACTTTATTGCGGAAATTTTTATCACAAATTATGTAGACATCCTTTGAATTTCATGGATTCGTCTTCTCAGTTAAATGAATTCCATTTGGTTTTGTAGTGAATACTTATTATTTTTTTGCCATTTTCTTTAAAAATATAATTTTAACTTTATCAAGGATCTTTATTATACGATCAGGGTCTAAAAATAAAATATTAAATCCATTACGTTTCCTTGTATCCAATTTTTTAGAAGTATTATATTACTAGATCAGTCCGTTTTTTAAAAGAACTATTATGAATTAGAGCTTAACGTAATTAATATCAAATAAACATGGCAGCATAGAAAACAACATAGATTAAGTTATTACTGAAATATTTTTTTGTTTGCTATATTTAATGTATGTATGAGATGATTTTAAAAAATTTCTTTTAGATACCTATGCAGATTAAATATTACCCAAATTATTTTTTATAAATTATTGTATTAAAAAAAATGAATTTTTTCAATCCTTTTTTTACAAAAATTCTAATCTCTAAATTTTATATTACCGTCTCAAAATATGAATATAATTCTTTTCTCCAAAATAAATAAAAAAAATTTATTCTTAGATGAGGTTCCTTTTAAAAACAGAAATATTTCTAATCTTTTACCTAATTTAAATATGAACTTTCTTTCAAAGCCTACACAAATACTTTTTTATTTTATAACTCAATGTTTTAATCTTATTCTAAAATATACGTAAACGCAGTAATTTTAAATTAAATTTAAGGGAGTGACTAAAAAATAAAAAAATACTCGACAAATTTTAGAAATCCGTTTCAGATTTTGTTTAAATAGAAACACACAGGCAAAAAAATGTATATATATATTTTTATATAGATTAGAGTTAATGGAAGGTTGATACAATTCAATGAACATAAAAAAATCTTCAGAGGTTTATAAAAGTAAAGGCAAATGAAATTACTTTCACTTTAGTATAAGCAAATCAATATGAGAACCTTATTGAAAGATTGAATAACTCAAAAATAATTATTAACATGCGGAATTTTAAATTTTACTGAAATTGTAAAAACTAAAGATAGTATACCGTAAATAAAAAATTTAAAAAATATGAAAAACACATATAAAAATATTTTGAAGAATACTATTTCAAAAGAATTTTAAAATTGTTTTTTACAGTAGAATAAAATTTTAAAAAGTTTTCTAAAATTTTAACATTACCCTGATTAAAATTTGTATTTAATTACTAATATTTATAATGATATTATATTTAGGGAAGTTGGACACAATTTTTATATCCGTTCCAGCCAAGATGGAAATCTTTGTGTCTTGCAGTCTAAATTCATCTTTGTTTATTTATGTGGTACAAAAATAAAATTAAAAATTTTTTAAACCATATAATATCTTAAATTAATAGATTATTCATCTATAAAAGTTGGCTATATTAATTGAGAAATCGGTTTTGTATAAAATATTACCATAGATAACTTAAAATTATTCCAAGTAAATAAAAATTAGAGTTTGAGAATATTTATGAAAAAAATCAAGTAATTAAAAATAATATTTGTAATAGTTATCTAGTCACAAATTGATCAAATTAAATGTAATATTGAGGAAATTATCCACTACAGAATGTTTAACTTCTTATATAAAAGCTAAATCATCAGCTTTGATTATCCAATTCTAAGGATGCTATTTACACGTCAAATTTTTGCCTTTAGATCAATTTAAATAATCTTTTCAGTAATTGAAAATGAAGTCATTTCTGCTTTTAAATCGAAGGTGAAAGAAACAACAACCAAAAACTCTAATAAAAACATAATATTTATTTAATGGATATGAATTCATGAATATAAATATACTACTACTCCTGTTTCTCAACTGATACTATTTTTGGATCACTCTCATGTAAAGCCCAATTATATTCTTGTTTGATATATATTGCAACAAGTAAGGTTCCCCCTTATTTTTTTTAAGAGGTGCTTTAAGTAATGAATTTCTTTCATAAACCCAGGTACATGATGGTTTCATTTATAAGAAAATAATATATATCAATTTCTGATTTTACATTAACGAGTGGAAAGCCACACACATTTTATATAATATATTTAAATGACTTAAATCTAAAGTCCTAACATATATTAAAGGAAATGTTTAATCACTGCAAGAATCAAAATTGCATCAATATAACCAATTAAAACACGCGTAAGTCATTTTTTTATGTAGACCCTTAACAAATAAACCTTAAGCATAGGGTAAAATATGCAAACAGTCTCATAACATATATAGAAAATCCCTAACAAAGCTTAATTTAATTGCAGTTTACATGCAACATTTCCGGGTAATGTTTGATAAATTATTTTAGTGATTCCCAAAAGCACGAATTGATCTTTTTTAAATCAATATCTTATTAATATCCAGAAATAAAATTTCAATTAAACTCTTTTTAAAATTAACAAGATATATCAACAAATTTTGATAAAACTTTTGAAAGAATAATATTGATATCACAAATAATCTTAATAAGCTTGAATGTTGTTTCAGAATCAGGCTAACCTATCTCATCGCATTAAAATAAGATATTTAAAAAAACATGATTTTGATTTTGTTAGCATTTCAATTTTCATCCATTATATAATTCGTGTAAAATTTTGAAAAATTTACATGGAATTTTATGCTATTTGAAACCAAAATATTCTGTGTAGTTGTCGTCGGAAATGTTTTATATAAATGTAGTTTCCTCAAACATCTATTTAAAGCATTACAAAAAAGATGTCAGTTTAAATATCAAAAAAATTGTAAACCCAAAACATGGATTTTAAATTAGAAGAGAAATATCTCAACTTAAAATATATTAATTAAAAAATTTCTATGCAAATTAATTAATTATCCATGTCGAATCAAATTATACAAAAACATGTCTCTCCCCTTGATAATGAAGCAAACGAAAATTTTTATACCTTTTTTTAAATCTTAAATTAAAAAATTTCATAAATTTAATAGTAAAGATATTTTGACGAAAAAAATATAATACTTTTACATGTAACAATCTCAACATCTTTCAAATGTAAAAGCTCTTATAATTCTGTTGAAATAATAAATATTGGTTTACGGTCTTGTATCTTTAAATTTCTTATTAAATTCGGATAATAGTTATTCCAGAAAAAAAATTATAAAATGAAATCATTGAAAATATATAGTATATACTTTTTCATAATGCATATTTTTTATTTACAAACCAAAATATTTTGAGTATTCGAATAGTTTTCTCCATGATTCTTATAAAAGAGAACACACGATTAAAACTACGTAATCCTTCTTGTTTTGTATCTATACCAGTGATTTATTTCGTTTTACCAAGTTTTTAACTTGAATAAGGGAGAAAAATCGTCATTGGAGCTTCTATCTCCTTGATGAAAGTACATACCGAAAAAGATATCTTAACAAAAAAATACTTCGCCCTTTTATATAGCATTCGAGTACAGTAATGCAAGTTCAAAAAATATTATCAAACTTGTTCCATTAATCGATATTTTTTTGATGAAATAATAATAATTATTCTGTATATAAAGGACCGTTTTTTATATAAAATTAAAAGAAAACAGCAAGAATTGGTCAAATTCAGTAAATATATACATACATAACGTTAAAATTATCGGATATTTAAAAGAAGTGAAGATATTATCCTAAAGATTTATGAAACATAAAAATGATATATTTTGGATTTTCTTTTTATTAAAATAATAATACTGCAAATAACACATTATTTTATATAGATAAAATTATTTGTAAATATCCACAAAATCTAAATTAAAATGTTAATAAAAAAGATCACACGGTAATGAAATAATATTATAACCTTACTGTTTAACAATAAAATCTAAAATATTAGAATTTATGAAGTTTTCTAAGGAAATGTTAACATCGTTTTAGAAATTTTATTTGAACTAGTATTTAGGAGTTTCAGACATATTTGTTAGTCGCTTAATTTAAATCGAAAACGAATATCAAGACAATTTATCAAAAATACTATTAATATATTCGAAAAAATTACACAAAAAATATACAACTTAAGGATAACTATAAAATGAAGAGATTAGGTTACATTATTAAGACGCTTCTATCAATTAATTCAACAATAATTTTTAACAAAATTATTAAGGGTCACTGATTATAAAATTTTACGGTCCATTTATATGAATCAATTTCGTATATAATTAAGGTCTGATAATTCGAAATAGATTTAGAATTGGTCGATATAAATTACTTAAAAAGTAATTTAAAATTATTGTTATGAAAAGAGCAAAAGAAAAAAATTTTGAAACAGAATTTTCAACATTTTCACTAAAATTTATTATCCAATATAGCTATTCAATTCCATAGGTATGATAAAAGTGTGATAATTCAACATCCAAACCCCTTAGAATCCTTAAAAATATTTTTAGTAATTTGTAAAAATTAGTTTGAAATTCAAATTTTTTTATTTGAAATATATTTACGATTTTTTTAACATAAAAATGTAATAAATTTTTTATTTTAGGACATATTAACAACCATCTTTACGAGCCATGAAAAATGTTAAATTATCCATCTTTAAGGAAACAAAAGTCAAAGAATCAATTTGCTGAGCTTTCAAAAATTCATTAAAAATTTTTATATCCAATTAGCTCTATTGTACGACGATAATTTGGAAAACACGATTATTATACTCCAAGGTGATTAAGTTATCAAGAAACCCAAACCCACTATTAAAATTATTCCTTCGAGTTTCAAAAAAATTTTTAAGAATTTGTTAAAAATATTTAGCGTTATAGTTGATTTAATACCAATAAAATTACTCTTAATAATTTTCATTTAATTATATATCGATAATTTATTCTTTAGATCATTTAAATAAATTATTTTTAATTTTTTTACAAAGTCTTACATACAAAAGTAAGGTACTTCAGAAGTCTCTTTATAAAATTAACTAAGATACACAGACATTCTTAATAACATTACACGAAATAATGAATTTTTTAAAAGATAAATATCATTCATTTATAATTTGTATGATTTTTTCATGAAAAAATGCTATGTGAACAACATTAACTTTACTAAATCAAATATGAAGAGTAATCAGTCAAAGCACCCTTGAAATAATTTTTTAATAAAAGCATTATCAAAAAAATTATCAAATAATCTGTTACTACGCTCACCCCATGTAAAGGATAGCCACATCTAAATAGTTTGTCTTTAATTGCACTCTCCAAACCTAGAGTTTAAAATTGATTTTCAAATATTAATGAACCATATAAAACTTTTTGATGGGTTTTGTATTCTATTTCATTCAAAATTTCTTGACAAATGAATATTCGCATTTGTATATCAAAGATTTCGTTCATTTTTAGTGTTGTTCTTAGCCTATTTATCAAAATATATGATTTTTGTTAAGAATACTTTTCAATTTCCGTTCTATCAAATCGACAATACAAATAATGTTTATACTGTAATGTTCTATCAATTTCAGATGACCGAAATTTATTATTCAAGAATTGAGCAATTCTATCTACTATAGTGACCTTTTTAATATTCCTTTTTCTCTCCTTAAGGAATATAAATTAAATAAAATAGTTTACCCTATACGGTAAATATATTATTGCATCATTTGCATATGAAATCAGAGTTTCATCGCTACAATGACATTTAATGGCAGTGAAGTTGTGAGTATTTGAAATGCTTTTGAGACTAAATGAAAACTAAAAAGTATTGTTAAGTTAAAATTCTGTCTAAAACATTTTCGATATTAATTCCCCTGTTGACCATTGCCTCAATAAACGTATCCCTTCTTAAATCCTGGTTATCATCCTCGAAAATCAGAACAAAATCTAGTATAATTTAATTAAAAAAGGATTAAACCAATAATTCTTTGATTATCGTCAAAATAATATGAAAAGGGAAAGTCGTAGTTGTTACTTTTTTCAAAAAACTAAAATAATAATTGATTATATAAAATAATTGACATCATGTTCCATACTTTGCTCCTTAACATTCATCGATTTTTGAGCTTGAAGAGGATATCAAACCTCTTATATTTTTAGGACCGCCGCTCCAAGCTAATTAAAGAGTAATATCTTTATCATAAATGCAACTTACTATTATTATTTTACCAGTAAAAGAAAAACAAATATATGACAACAAAATATCGTATTGGTCTTGCATTATGTATCAGTTAAAGCATAAAATTTTGGAAAATTCATTTTTAAAGAAGGATACTTAAAACTTTTCCTTATTATAAGCTTTTAAGTTGAAAGGGCTTCAAAGGTTATCATAGATCAATTTTTATGTATATTTTATATTAAAAATAGGTTGAATCTATTTGCGCCTATGTCAAAAATTGTTTGAAGTTTAATACATCCCTTTGTTCATTTAAATTAGAAATAAATCGAAAATTTTCATTTCCAGAGAGATTTATCTAAAGATGGGAGCAGTGAAAATTTTCAAAGGATTTGCATCAATAATAAATTATGATACAGGTATAAAAATTTAATACTTATTAAGTTATTCCAATAACTGTATATTAATAAATTTTTCCTACTCTCCTGTATTTATAACCCAAAATAAAAGCATGTAAAATTTCAAACAGTATTAATAAATAGGTTATATTTCGTATTTTTGGAAGCTTTATATATTTCTTACTTTTATAATTGATTTACCGATTATCAGTTTGTTTTTAAATATGTTCCTTTTCAGTCGAGTAATCACATTTTATTCCATTTTACAAACAATATCACCCTAAAGTTTCTATATTCTCTTTTTCATATAGATTCTTTTTGTTACTTATTTGACTCAATTTTTTTGTTAAAAAGTGATTAAATTTTATGGAAAGAAACATACATACACGATTGAGGCTATCGATTTTTCGAGGAATTTTCTACAGAATTTCATTATCTAAGAACAATTATTTAAATATAAGACATCAATATAAACATAATAACGTTATTATCAACTAGAATAAAAGGATGGAGAATTCAAAATTGGGATTTGAGCATGTTGGATAATATCGAGTCTCTGATTCTTAAAAGTATGTTTGGCAGACAGATTAATCTGATAATAATTAGATGAGAATAACTTTTTGGACAAAAGAAATTTTTTCCTTTGATTCTACTGAAATTGCGTAATTATTGTTAGATCATAATGATCAGGTTATTAAATCGAGCTTCTGCATAAGATCTATGGTAATTACAAAAGAAAACAAATATACCATCAATGAATGAAAAGGTTTTTGGAATCATATTATAAGTTATACTTTTAAAATTTAGAATAAATTCAATTATAATCATACATTCTTCCTACCTTTAGTGTTCCGGAAGTCATAAAAATAAGAAACAGTACTAGCCTTAAAATGATTTAATTATATATTAGTCAAAAAATTACAACCAAAAATATATTATAAACTAAATCGATTCCAAAAAAATGAAATTTCTCATTAACAGATCGTCTCCACCTTTAATGTGTATCATGCGAATAAAAATGCATAACATTCAATAAAGCCAAATATATATTAAAATAACTTCGATATTAATCATTTTAGACACCTTATGATTACAGTTTCCCTAGATTACATCAAGTATAAAAATTAAAAATATTTAATTAAACCACAAATATTACTGAAAAAATCTCAAGCAATAACCACATCCATATGCGATGTAGCCTAATCTATATTTAAATAAATGATTATGGTTCTAGTTATATCACTTTATATCTTTTAACCAATGCTTCAAGCGTCTTTGGAGAACTACTCTTTCTACTACATATTTTTAAGTATTATTTTTGTTAATTCAACTTTCACAATTATCTTGCACGTCTAAAGAAGCTTTTCATAATTTACCTGTATGACAAATCTGAAGCATCTTGCGCCTTAAATTACTTGCCTTTCCCAACTTTCGACAAATTTTTCCGAAAATCAGTTAAATGGTTTTACTGAGACGTAGTCTCTAACTATTACACGGTATCAATATTATAAGTCTCTTTTTAATATGTGAAAGCTATTAAAGGCTGTTGTGAATATTTCTATCCATATTATTGTAGATTTTAACAATAGATAATCGTACAATTGGTAGTACGCTGTAATGGGGAGCTGTTGGTTAGTGCTGTGTTGCATATTCTAGAGTGGTAGTAGGAAGTTATGGTGCATATTGTGGGATCTCTTAAGCCATTTGTGTCAAGAAACTTTGAGCACTGCTTGAGGCGCTTCGAATCAGTTGCTGCAGGAAAGGAATGGTCCAAAGATGATAAAAAGCTTTGATTGCTTCAACTCTTTTTAGAAGGAAAAGCATTGGAGGTTTATTTACTTAAACCCGTTGATATTAAGACTTACGAGCAAGTCTGCAACTTCCTGCGCTCTAAAATTAGGTTAAACAATGTTTTAACGCATCAAGCTCTTCTGGATTGTATCTTCAACCCTGGAGAATCAGTTTGTTACATGTATATATTAGTCGTAGATAGTCGGGACACGATACTTATGCACGTTTCTATTGC
>LDMZ01012907.1:0-14775 GCA_001455285.1 Sphaeromyxa zaharoni
TGTTATTATTATCTTTAAAAAAAATACAAATACAGGTCTAAAAAATTTTGTTTAAGTTCAGCTTTAAACTTTTTAAAGAAATCTTCGGTATGAGATCTGATAGTTTCGAATTTAAGGAGTCGATTAACAGTTTTTAAACCATTTAAATTTGATTAATTTTTTTTAATATATTCAGCAGATGCAGCCTTGCATAATAAATATTGATCAAAAAAAATTTAAAATCTTAAAGCTCAAACGATCTTAAAATAATTTTTTTAAATTTATTCCAGAAACAATATATATGGTATAAATAATTCAAATCATCGGTATATCACATTGATTTTTAATAAAACAAATTCAAAAAATTTGTAAACGAACATAGATCTCACTTAAATTCTACATTTTGACTTTTTTAAGCAATTATTACTGGTATAGGTGTTCCAAAATCCTTTCATGATATTACTCTTTCGGATCATATTATTTTTTAGTTGATCGATATTTTTGACAACTTAATGTATATTGAACAATATATTTTAACTAGAATTGCTGATTTTGCTACAAATTTAGATCAGAAGGTTAATAACCCATTTTGCTAAAATAAATTACATATTGATTTACTTACCAACTTAAATCACCTTTTTAAACCAAAAATTTTTCCACTACATTGTCGGAATTAAAAATTTTAATTTTTTTAAATATCTATTTCTATATCCTCCCAACCCGAATTCCACACGTTTCATTACAATTAATGGACTTACAGGTAAATATTTTCTCTTTTCAATGTGAGTTAAAAAAACTCTATAATCATACGTTAACATGTATTTGGTTTAAATTTTTTTAACATTAACAACAAAATAATTTTCATTGCCTTTAATGGATCAATTATTTTTGAATAATACATATTTACAGCAGGGATCATTTAGGCTTTTTACATATAACATTTAAATAAAAAACATGTAAATTGGATGAAAACTTTAAACTCTATAACACCACAGCAAATACATTCATAAATGTTAAGACAAATCCATAGCTTTATATTTCGTTCATTACTCATTAAAAATTTATATAAAATCAATATCTATATATTTGGTTGAGCTACTGTTCCCTTTAGAAAGGTAAAAAATGCAGTAACGGAAGTTTCAAAAGTGAGGCTAAACTGTACCTCTATTTTCACAAATAAAAATTAAATACAATTATATGGGATTGAAACAACTTACAGAATTAAAACAAACAAGGAATTATCATATTTATTATTACACATAAGAATAGCTAAAATATTATTAAAAGTTGCATTTTACATATTGTGAAAGATCTATATACCAAGAATTAAATCTAATGGCTAATATTATCGAAAATCGAATATTGTTATTTAGATTTAATCTTTTTCGAATTTTAGTGATAAAATCTATACATAAATCATATGATAAGTAAAAAAGTTAATTTTATTGTAAATTTAAAACTTTTAAAAATTTATTGATTATTTTAAGTTTCGCTTTCGGTTCTTTGTCATGAATACAAAGTAATAAAATAGAGTCAAGTATATTTAAAAAAAAACTATTTTTCTGACAAAAGATTATACCATTACCGTTTTTTTATGATATATACTGAGTTTAATTTTACATATATACGATAAATTTTAAAAAGGGTTAATCAATTTTTGTCCCAAAAGTATTTTATATTTACCAGCGTAGATGAAACTTTGCATTTAAAAAATATTAAAAATATTTTCTAGCAAATCAAAAACAAAAATTTTATGAAAAGTATTGATATTTATAATATGAAATGAAAGACTTTCACTATGAAAACTAAAAATATTTTTTGGTTTAAATTACGACAAATTGTCACATGAAATATAGCTATCTAGAATGGTTAATAAATTATCAATAAATTTTGTAGTTGACACGAGATTTATTAAAGTTGTAAGAAATTCTTAGGATATATTTATCTAAAAATCTAAAAATGTTGTATAGGTCATTAAATCATCAAAGACTGGTATATAATATTATACTGTATCAAAGATTGGAAAAAATAAATATATTTCGGTTGTAAATTTATTGTAAGTGGATTATATATAACCAGAAAAATTAGTGGTACACTCCATTTATTATCATGACTCATAAGTCAAATTAATTCCATAACAATATCTGTAACTAGATAAACTTTAAAAAAATATTTCTGAAATCAAATATGTTAGAATAATATTTATGTACTTAGCATTAACGTAGAAATCCCATTAACTTTAAAATGTTGATGGCGTACTCCCTTTATGACATAACACCGAATTTAACAATATTTTAAAGCTATATAAAGGAATACTTGACTGTAAAATTTAATAAAACATAATCGAATAATACTCAAGAACTTATTACTAGAAAAATAATTAAAAAAATATAAAAAACTCTAAATTTTTAATATAATACAAAAATATCTAATTTTTTGATAATCGATATATATACACCAGATCACTTACGATGCGGACTCGATTCAACATCATATTAATTGGAATTGTGTGAGTCGAGAGTTTAGCAAAACTGTCACAAATTTGATTAATTTGAATGCATTTTGTATAATATTCAATTTTTTTCAAACTTCTCAAAGATAAAAATGCCCAAATACATTGTTATATAAAAGGTTAAAACGCACTTTTAATATTAATATTTAATTACAGATGACCAATTTAAAGTAACAAAGTTTATTACAAGTTAAAAATCTCTTAGTTAAAAGAGTGTTTTCAAAAACTTTAATCAAGGAGTACTTTTTAAATATTTATACTTTAAAAAATTTGGAAAATCTTAATTTTATAAAGAATTAGTAAACCTAAATTCATATTAATTTTTTAATTTTTACCCAAAAAAATTCAAAAGTTATTTTATCACATATGAATATCATTTCAAAAATCAATAACAAAAGAGGCTTAGAACTTAAAATAAATTTTTTCGTTTTTTAATTTTTTAATAAAGAATTTTTTATACAATATTTAAATAAGAACGATAACATGAATACTGAGGAACAATACTATGTGGTATTGATTTAAGAACTCAGAAGTTTGCTATGAATGACATTTTAAATTTTTATATTTTCTAATACAACAAAATCTGTCCTGATTATTTCATTAAATTTTTTTTTGTTTTTAAGCCGAAGCATTTATAAAATATTTAATCATTCCTTCATCATGGACTTTATTTGAAAATTGGATAATATTTAATCTGTTTCCTAATTCAGTGAAATCGATCAAATACATATATAAGTAGAAAATAGCTTCAAAATAGAGCGTAAATTAATATATACTTACATACCAACAATTCTTTCTAATGAAAAAAATAATTAAGATAAAAAATTTCAGAAGAATCTTGTAAAATAATAACTGAAATATTAGGCGTTTTGATACTGTAAATTAAAATTTGGTGCTATTTATATTACGAAATATTTTGAACACAAAATTTTGAAAGATTGTTCCGTTAGTTAAAAATTATATTTTGTTCGGAAAACATGTTATGTTATTCTGAGACAGTTTAACTGACCTGCATCAAACGCACATTTAAAGAAAATGGATGGCAGATTCTTTAATCACAGAACATCCGTTACGTAGGCCAATCCAATCTATTTCTGTCTCCCATTATTTTGAAAAATAAACTATAATAAAATTAAACGATGTCTCATATTAAAACTCCTAATTAATTGAAAATGTGTGAAGTTAATTAAATACTTCGAAAAAGTCAATTTGACTCTCGTTTTTGGAAAAATATCGGTGATATTTAATTATAACGTGACAACATTTTTTATCCAATATAGAAATTATGCAATAAAACTGAAAATAACATTAAATATTTCCGCAAAAAAAATAGGAAACGATTTTTACGACGTATATTTTCACTACTTGCCTAATACAGCGCTACCAACATCTTTATTATTTGTGTCGACATAATGCTAGGGTTCTCCCAAATTTACGGTATTATAATGGATAAAATAAAATCAATTCTATTATATTTCATTTATACTGTGCCTCTAATAGTCTTGGAAAATTTAAACATATAATGGGAGTGACGCAGATCTGATTAATCGTAGAAAATCGACACAGCTTTTGTAATATTCACACCGGTTTAATTATTAATATAAGTGAATTCGTGTTTCGAACCGCAAATATCAGATAAGCATTTCTAATGACAAAAAATGCTTTTTTGAGACTTAAAACACAGGGAATTTATATAAAAAACTGTTTAATATATAATTAATAAATTTTTGTGTCAACGTATTGTTGACTGCAATGATGCAAACTTTTAAAAATGATTTTTGTAAATATTAAACCTTTTTTAGTAACAAACTTTATAATTTGACTAATTTATATTCAGTTTTATTCAAAAATAATATCTAGAAAGTTTTACACAAAATATTATTAAAGATTGCTAAATATAATCAATAATTACAATTTAGACAGCGAAAAATATATTACTTTTTTCGTCAAATAATTAGTTAATTAATCTATCTAAACTAGCAAGTTAGTTTTGAAATATATTCAAAGATAATTTTTTTAAAAATCTTAATTTATAACTAAATTACATGAAATAAATTGATATTTTAACCCATCAGTGATTTTTCCATTGTATTTATTCCTCATTCAAATTTTATCGAATTTTTAACGATATTTAAAATTTTGGTTCATATTATTACAACGTATATTCAATTGTATCTTAGGTTTAATACGTTAAAAATACTCAAAAAAATGAACAATAAAAAATTTGTACTGTCTTTATTCAGAGGTCTACTAATGCTAAAAATTGTTGATAATATTTTAAAGTATCTAATTCAATCTTCAATGTTAACAAACTATATATTTTTTAACGATGTGAAAAATGTCATTAATGTAGTAGAGTCCATGACACTCATTTGAAATGTGGATGCATGTTTGATCAAAAATTTAAAACCTGTAAATTTGTTAATATCTTTCTAACAAAGAATTTTTTTCCTTTTTTTAAATTTGTAAAAACGTTTTTTTAATTTAAAACCAAGGAATAAACTTATAACTTTTCATTCCAGTATGCGAAGTAGAAGGGTTACAATCTGCCCATGGTATATAAAATTCCTATTTTATGTATTAAACATTAGAAGGTACTATAAAAAAAATCTATATTTTTTTCAAAAATTATGTGGTGACATTAATTTAATTACTTTTTTAATAAAGAGGATTTTGTTTTACTGTTTCAAATGATAAATACAGTTTAATTTTTTAACTAAATCCACTTCATTCAAATAATTTAGACTAAAAAAAGTACTTTCAAACAAATTCTTTTGTGTAATTCAAATATAAAAATACAAAAATTTGTAATTTCTAAAAGTCAAAATTCATATTATATTTATACTTTCCGATAAATAAATTCTGGTTTAAGCCTCAATAAATAGAATATTATACAAGATGGGCTTTACTAAGTGTAGATTTTTGAGCTGGTACAAAATTTTTCAAGCTATTAATTAATGAAATGTAATATAAGTTTAAAGAGCTGATGGTGTTTTACAAGAAGAAAAATAAAGATTAAAACATGAAAAATTTCATACGCACTTTAGAAAGTGTTTATTAATTGAAATTTTTTCATAAATATATCCACAAAATTTTATGAAGGAGTGGAGTGAATTTACTATTCTGCCTCAGATATAATAAGCTTATGATTATAAAAAATCTTTTTTTAGAAAAACGTATTAAAATTAATTATTACCTTATGGTCTCTATGGGTTGTGACTTGAAGAATACCTTAAAAGAGGTCCATTTTTCTCCAAGAATCTACATAACTTGAAATAATGGTAGACAATAAATTTCCTCTCTTTCACTGAATTCTTTCAATTCATCCTTTGATTTCCTGGTTTTAAATTTCCATTCATCAAGTCTCTAAATAATAAAAGAATATGTGTAAATAAAACTTTTTTTAATAAACAAAAAATAAAAAAAAATTTAAGAATCTGCCACAATATAAGGTTCACCAAAAGAAATCAATTATGACTAAAATACTTACCAGCAAAAACTTTTCAAAGAAAGAACAAATTTGAATGTAAAAAATTGGAATGTGCCAGTTATATTTCATTAAAAAAAGTTTATGAAAAATTTATTTTCTATGTATGAAAGCATCGAAACATGTTTAACGGCCCGAAAATTAATTTTTCTAAAATATTCTTTAAATGATTCCACAAGAGTAAATTTTAAAATATTTATCATCATCAGCTTAAAAGAAATATTTTAAATTCTTTTTTTGTCGATGGTATTGGATATCATTACAGTGAAAAATACAAAAATTAATAATATTTTAACTACTTTATTGCGGAAATTTTTATCACAAATTATGTAGACATCCTTTGAATTTCATGGATTCGTCTTCTCAGTTAAATGAATTCCATTTGGTTTTGTAGTGAATACTTATTATTTTTTTGCCATTTTCTTTAAAAATATAATTTTAACTTTATCAAGGATCTTTATTATACGATCAGGGTCTAAAAATAAAATATTAAATCCATTACGTTTCCTTGTATCCAATTTTTTAGAAGTATTATATTACTAGATCAGTCCGTTTTTTAAAAGAACTATTATGAATTAGAGCTTAACGTAATTAATATCAAATAAACATGGCAGCATAGAAAACAACATAGATTAAGTTATTACTGAAATATTTTTTTGTTTGCTATATTTAATGTATGTATGAGATGATTTTAAAAAATTTCTTTTAGATACCTATGCAGATTAAATATTACCCAAATTATTTTTTATAAATTATTGTATTAAAAAAAATGAATTTTTTCAATCCTTTTTTTACAAAAATTCTAATCTCTAAATTTTATATTACCGTCTCAAAATATGAATATAATTCTTTTCTCCAAAATAAATAAAAAAAATTTATTCTTAGATGAGGTTCCTTTTAAAAACAGAAATATTTCTAATCTTTTACCTAATTTAAATATGAACTTTCTTTCAAAGCCTACACAAATACTTTTTTATTTTATAACTCAATGTTTTAATCTTATTCTAAAATATACGTAAACGCAGTAATTTTAAATTAAATTTAAGGGAGTGACTAAAAAATAAAAAAATACTCGACAAATTTTAGAAATCCGTTTCAGATTTTGTTTAAATAGAAACACACAGGCAAAAAAATGTATATATATATTTTTATATAGATTAGAGTTAATGGAAGGTTGATACAATTCAATGAACATAAAAAAATCTTCAGAGGTTTATAAAAGTAAAGGCAAATGAAATTACTTTCACTTTAGTATAAGCAAATCAATATGAGAACCTTATTGAAAGATTGAATAACTCAAAAATAATTATTAACATGCGGAATTTTAAATTTTACTGAAATTGTAAAAACTAAAGATAGTATACCGTAAATAAAAAATTTAAAAAATATGAAAAACACATATAAAAATATTTTGAAGAATACTATTTCAAAAGAATTTTAAAATTGTTTTTTACAGTAGAATAAAATTTTAAAAAGTTTTCTAAAATTTTAACATTACCCTGATTAAAATTTGTATTTAATTACTAATATTTATAATGATATTATATTTAGGGAAGTTGGACACAATTTTTATATCCGTTCCAGCCAAGATGGAAATCTTTGTGTCTTGCAGTCTAAATTCATCTTTGTTTATTTATGTGGTACAAAAATAAAATTAAAAATTTTTTAAACCATATAATATCTTAAATTAATAGATTATTCATCTATAAAAGTTGGCTATATTAATTGAGAAATCGGTTTTGTATAAAATATTACCATAGATAACTTAAAATTATTCCAAGTAAATAAAAATTAGAGTTTGAGAATATTTATGAAAAAAATCAAGTAATTAAAAATAATATTTGTAATAGTTATCTAGTCACAAATTGATCAAATTAAATGTAATATTGAGGAAATTATCCACTACAGAATGTTTAACTTCTTATATAAAAGCTAAATCATCAGCTTTGATTATCCAATTCTAAGGATGCTATTTACACGTCAAATTTTTGCCTTTAGATCAATTTAAATAATCTTTTCAGTAATTGAAAATGAAGTCATTTCTGCTTTTAAATCGAAGGTGAAAGAAACAACAACCAAAAACTCTAATAAAAACATAATATTTATTTAATGGATATGAATTCATGAATATAAATATACTACTACTCCTGTTTCTCAACTGATACTATTTTTGGATCACTCTCATGTAAAGCCCAATTATATTCTTGTTTGATATATATTGCAACAAGTAAGGTTCCCCCTTATTTTTTTTAAGAGGTGCTTTAAGTAATGAATTTCTTTCATAAACCCAGGTACATGATGGTTTCATTTATAAGAAAATAATATATATCAATTTCTGATTTTACATTAACGAGTGGAAAGCCACACACATTTTATATAATATATTTAAATGACTTAAATCTAAAGTCCTAACATATATTAAAGGAAATGTTTAATCACTGCAAGAATCAAAATTGCATCAATATAACCAATTAAAACACGCGTAAGTCATTTTTTTATGTAGACCCTTAACAAATAAACCTTAAGCATAGGGTAAAATATGCAAACAGTCTCATAACATATATAGAAAATCCCTAACAAAGCTTAATTTAATTGCAGTTTACATGCAACATTTCCGGGTAATGTTTGATAAATTATTTTAGTGATTCCCAAAAGCACGAATTGATCTTTTTTAAATCAATATCTTATTAATATCCAGAAATAAAATTTCAATTAAACTCTTTTTAAAATTAACAAGATATATCAACAAATTTTGATAAAACTTTTGAAAGAATAATATTGATATCACAAATAATCTTAATAAGCTTGAATGTTGTTTCAGAATCAGGCTAACCTATCTCATCGCATTAAAATAAGATATTTAAAAAAACATGATTTTGATTTTGTTAGCATTTCAATTTTCATCCATTATATAATTCGTGTAAAATTTTGAAAAATTTACATGGAATTTTATGCTATTTGAAACCAAAATATTCTGTGTAGTTGTCGTCGGAAATGTTTTATATAAATGTAGTTTCCTCAAACATCTATTTAAAGCATTACAAAAAAGATGTCAGTTTAAATATCAAAAAAATTGTAAACCCAAAACATGGATTTTAAATTAGAAGAGAAATATCTCAACTTAAAATATATTAATTAAAAAATTTCTATGCAAATTAATTAATTATCCATGTCGAATCAAATTATACAAAAACATGTCTCTCCCCTTGATAATGAAGCAAACGAAAATTTTTATACCTTTTTTTAAATCTTAAATTAAAAAATTTCATAAATTTAATAGTAAAGATATTTTGACGAAAAAAATATAATACTTTTACATGTAACAATCTCAACATCTTTCAAATGTAAAAGCTCTTATAATTCTGTTGAAATAATAAATATTGGTTTACGGTCTTGTATCTTTAAATTTCTTATTAAATTCGGATAATAGTTATTCCAGAAAAAAAATTATAAAATGAAATCATTGAAAATATATAGTATATACTTTTTCATAATGCATATTTTTTATTTACAAACCAAAATATTTTGAGTATTCGAATAGTTTTCTCCATGATTCTTATAAAAGAGAACACACGATTAAAACTACGTAATCCTTCTTGTTTTGTATCTATACCAGTGATTTATTTCGTTTTACCAAGTTTTTAACTTGAATAAGGGAGAAAAATCGTCATTGGAGCTTCTATCTCCTTGATGAAAGTACATACCGAAAAAGATATCTTAACAAAAAAATACTTCGCCCTTTTATATAGCATTCGAGTACAGTAATGCAAGTTCAAAAAATATTATCAAACTTGTTCCATTAATCGATATTTTTTTGATGAAATAATAATAATTATTCTGTATATAAAGGACCGTTTTTTATATAAAATTAAAAGAAAACAGCAAGAATTGGTCAAATTCAGTAAATATATACATACATAACGTTAAAATTATCGGATATTTAAAAGAAGTGAAGATATTATCCTAAAGATTTATGAAACATAAAAATGATATATTTTGGATTTTCTTTTTATTAAAATAATAATACTGCAAATAACACATTATTTTATATAGATAAAATTATTTGTAAATATCCACAAAATCTAAATTAAAATGTTAATAAAAAAGATCACACGGTAATGAAATAATATTATAACCTTACTGTTTAACAATAAAATCTAAAATATTAGAATTTATGAAGTTTTCTAAGGAAATGTTAACATCGTTTTAGAAATTTTATTTGAACTAGTATTTAGGAGTTTCAGACATATTTGTTAGTCGCTTAATTTAAATCGAAAACGAATATCAAGACAATTTATCAAAAATACTATTAATATATTCGAAAAAATTACACAAAAAATATACAACTTAAGGATAACTATAAAATGAAGAGATTAGGTTACATTATTAAGACGCTTCTATCAATTAATTCAACAATAATTTTTAACAAAATTATTAAGGGTCACTGATTATAAAATTTTACGGTCCATTTATATGAATCAATTTCGTATATAATTAAGGTCTGATAATTCGAAATAGATTTAGAATTGGTCGATATAAATTACTTAAAAAGTAATTTAAAATTATTGTTATGAAAAGAGCAAAAGAAAAAAATTTTGAAACAGAATTTTCAACATTTTCACTAAAATTTATTATCCAATATAGCTATTCAATTCCATAGGTATGATAAAAGTGTGATAATTCAACATCCAAACCCCTTAGAATCCTTAAAAATATTTTTAGTAATTTGTAAAAATTAGTTTGAAATTCAAATTTTTTTATTTGAAATATATTTACGATTTTTTTAACATAAAAATGTAATAAATTTTTTATTTTAGGACATATTAACAACCATCTTTACGAGCCATGAAAAATGTTAAATTATCCATCTTTAAGGAAACAAAAGTCAAAGAATCAATTTGCTGAGCTTTCAAAAATTCATTAAAAATTTTTATATCCAATTAGCTCTATTGTACGACGATAATTTGGAAAACACGATTATTATACTCCAAGGTGATTAAGTTATCAAGAAACCCAAACCCACTATTAAAATTATTCCTTCGAGTTTCAAAAAAATTTTTAAGAATTTGTTAAAAATATTTAGCGTTATAGTTGATTTAATACCAATAAAATTACTCTTAATAATTTTCATTTAATTATATATCGATAATTTATTCTTTAGATCATTTAAATAAATTATTTTTAATTTTTTTACAAAGTCTTACATACAAAAGTAAGGTACTTCAGAAGTCTCTTTATAAAATTAACTAAGATACACAGACATTCTTAATAACATTACACGAAATAATGAATTTTTTAAAAGATAAATATCATTCATTTATAATTTGTATGATTTTTTCATGAAAAAATGCTATGTGAACAACATTAACTTTACTAAATCAAATATGAAGAGTAATCAGTCAAAGCACCCTTGAAATAATTTTTTAATAAAAGCATTATCAAAAAAATTATCAAATAATCTGTTACTACGCTCACCCCATGTAAAGGATAGCCACATCTAAATAGTTTGTCTTTAATTGCACTCTCCAAACCTAGAGTTTAAAATTGATTTTCAAATATTAATGAACCATATAAAACTTTTTGATGGGTTTTGTATTCTATTTCATTCAAAATTTCTTGACAAATGAATATTCGCATTTGTATATCAAAGATTTCGTTCATTTTTAGTGTTGTTCTTAGCCTATTTATCAAAATATATGATTTTTGTTAAGAATACTTTTCAATTTCCGTTCTATCAAATCGACAATACAAATAATGTTTATACTGTAATGTTCTATCAATTTCAGATGACCGAAATTTATTATTCAAGAATTGAGCAATTCTATCTACTATAGTGACCTTTTTAATATTCCTTTTTCTCTCCTTAAGGAATATAAATTAAATAAAATAGTTTACCCTATACGGTAAATATATTATTGCATCATTTGCATATGAAATCAGAGTTTCATCGCTACAATGACATTTAATGGCAGTGAAGTTGTGAGTATTTGAAATGCTTTTGAGACTAAATGAAAACTAAAAAGTATTGTTAAGTTAAAATTCTGTCTAAAACATTTTCGATATTAATTCCCCTGTTGACCATTGCCTCAATAAACGTATCCCTTCTTAAATCCTGGTTATCATCCTCGAAAATCAGAACAAAATCTAGTATAATTTAATTAAAAAAGGATTAAACCAATAATTCTTTGATTATCGTCAAAATAATATGAAAAGGGAAAGTCGTAGTTGTTACTTTTTTCAAAAAACTAAAATAATAATTGATTATATAAAATAATTGACATCATGTTCCATACTTTGCTCCTTAACATTCATCGATTTTTGAGCTTGAAGAGGATATCAAACCTCTTATATTTTTAGGACCGCCGCTCCAAGCTAATTAAAGAGTAATATCTTTATCATAAATGCAACTTACTATTATTATTTTACCAGTAAAAGAAAAACAAATATATGACAACAAAATATCGTATTGGTCTTGCATTATGTATCAGTTAAAGCATAAAATTTTGGAAAATTCATTTTTAAAGAAGGATACTTAAAACTTTTCCTTATTATAAGCTTTTAAGTTGAAAGGGCTTCAAAGGTTATCATAGATCAATTTTTATGTATATTTTATATTAAAAATAGGTTGAATCTATTTGCGCCTATGTCAAAAATTGTTTGAAGTTTAATACATCCCTTTGTTCATTTAAATTAGAAATAAATCGAAAATTTTCATTTCCAGAGAGATTTATCTAAAGATGGGAGCAGTGAAAATTTTCAAAGGATTTGCATCAATAATAAATTATGATACAGGTATAAAAATTTAATACTTATTAAGTTATTCCAATAACTGTATATTAATAAATTTTTCCTACTCTCCTGTATTTATAACCCAAAATAAAAGCATGTAAAATTTCAAACAGTATTAATAAATAGGTTATATTTCGTATTTTTGGAAGCTTTATATATTTCTTACTTTTATAATTGATTTACCGATTATCAGTTTGTTTTTAAATATGTTCCTTTTCAGTCGAGTAATCACATTTTATTCCATTTTACAAACAATATCACCCTAAAGTTTCTATATTCTCTTTTTCATATAGATTCTTTTTGTTACTTATTTGACTCAATTTTTTTGTTAAAAAGTGATTAAATTTTATGGAAAGAAACATACATACACGATTGAGGCTATCGATTTTTCGAGGAATTTTCTACAGAATTTCATTATCTAAGAACAATTATTTAAATATAAGACATCAATATAAACATAATAACGTTATTATCAACTAGAATAAAAGGATGGAGAATTCAAAATTGGGATTTGAGCATGTTGGATAATATCGAGTCTCTGATTCTTAAAAGTATGTTTGGCAGACAGATTAATCTGATAATAATTAGATGAGAATAACTTTTTGGACAAAAGAAATTTTTTCCTTTGATTCTACTGAAATTGCGTAATTATTGTTAGATCATAATGATCAGGTTATTAAATCGAGCTTCTGCATAAGATCTATGGTAATTACAAAAGAAAACAAATATACCATCAATGAATGAAAAGGTTTTTGGAATCATATTATAAGTTATACTTTTAAAATTTAGAATAAATTCAATTATAATCATACATTCTTCCTACCTTTAGTGTTCCGGAAGTCATAAAAATAAGAAACAGTACTAGCCTTAAAATGATTTAATTATATATTAGTCAAAAAATTACAACCAAAAATATATTATAAACTAAATCGATTCCAAAAAAATGAAATTTCTCATTAACAGATCGTCTCCACCTTTAATGTGTATCATGCGAATAAAAATGCATAACATTCAATAAAGCCAAATATATATTAAAATAACTTCGATATTAATCATTTTAGACACCTTATGATTACAGTTTCCCTAGATTACATCAAGTATAAAAATTAAAAATATTTAATTAAACCACAAATATTACTGAAAAAATCTCAAGCAATAACCACATCCATATGCGATGTAGCCTAATCTATATTTAAATAAATGATTATGGTTCTAGTTATATCACTTTATATCTTTTAACCAATGCTTCAAGCGTCTTTGGAGAACTACTCTTTCTACTACATATTTTTAAGTATTATTTTTGTTAATTCAACTTTCACAATTATCTTGCACGTCTAAAGAAGCTTTTCATAATTTACCTGTATGACAAATCTGAAGCATCTTGCGCCTTAAATTACTTGCCTTTCCCAACTTTCGACAAATTTTTCCGAAAATCAGTTAAATGGTTTTACTGAGACGTAGTCTCTAACTATTACACGGTATCAATATTATAAGTCTCTTTTTAATATGTGAAAGCTATTAAAGGCTGTTGTGAATATTTCTATCCATATTATTGTAGATTTTAACAATAGATAATCGTACAATTGGTAGTACGCTGTAATGGGGAGCTGTTGGTTAGTGCTGTGTTGCATATTCTAGAGTGGTAGTAGGAAGTTATGGTGCATATTGTGGGATCTCTTAAGCCATTTGTGTCAAGAAACTTTGAGCACTGCTTGAGGCGCTTCGAATCAGTTGCTGCAGGAAAGGAATGGTCCAAAGATGATAAAAAGCTTTGATTGCTTCAACTCTTTTTAGAAGGAAAAGCATTGGAGGTTTATTTACTTAAACCCGTTGATATTAAGACTTACGAGCAAGTCTGCAACTTCCTGCGCTCTAAAATTAGGTTAAACAATGTTTTAACGCATCAAGCTCTTCTGGATTGTATCTTCAACCCTGGAGAATCAGTTTGTTACATGTATATATTAGTCGTAGATAGTCGGGACACGATACTTATGCACGTTTCTATTGC
>LDMZ01012971.1:0-19232 GCA_001455285.1 Sphaeromyxa zaharoni
ACATGATAGGATAGAAAAATTATGTCCCGCAAAAAGAAAAAAATTATTTGTTAAGACAAACCTGGATCCTAAGCAATAATTTAATCACGTTTAGTCGGTCTATTGCCAATATTATATTTCATTTTAAAGTTTTGAATTTCAAAAAAACAGCGAAAACTGTGTAATTATTTAACAAAATTGAATTCAATGATTTTTATAGAATGCATGGTATTCATAATTCGTTTTTTTTTGAAAAATGTGCTTTTCACAAATAAAAAAAAATTAACCATTCATTTTGGGGCATAGACATAGCCCGATTTTTAATATAATTGTGACCTATATTCAGAGTTTAAACAACAGTAAGAAGGTAAAAGATCGTATATTAAAGAATATCTTTTTAACAAGCAACCTGAAACCTAAAATAAGAACCCAGGAAAATTGTGCGTCTGTTATAGAAACACGTTAATATATCATGCGTCCTGCATTGACGGAAGCGGTATTTTTGAATAATATATATAAAATAATCTAATTATTTACATTTCAAAAAATTATTTGAATTAATTTTTATATTTTATAAAAAATATTAAGGGTTATTTTTATAATTTTTGGATGAAAATTGCTTTGAAATAATGAATATTCGATAGGTAGAACAGAAAAAATATAATTCAAATTGGTGTGGATATTATAGATCTATGAATAAATATTATTATGCCTTCGAATCTCTAAAATAATGAAAGATACAAAAACATCATTAATTTTTTTACGAATATAAATGTCTACTATAAAAAAAATACAATAAATTCAAATGAAACTTTCAGTTTAAAAATAAGTCCAAAGTAAAATATTATTTCAAGTTACTTGTTTGATCGTACGAACGATTTCTAATTCTGAACTACTATGAAAAACATATCCATCAACAGCCAGCTGTCGATTAAAGAAATTTGTTATGTCCCTATCATATTGGAAAAATTAATCCGAGTAACCTTCCCCCAATATTGTATTTTTTGATAGAATTGCTTATCGCAAATCCTTCAAAAATCGGTACGGTAGTAGTTAAACCATCACCTGAATCGAGTACACAGCCTGTCAAAAGTCCTGCTCCATACCTTAGCTGGAGTAATAAAAGTTAAAAAATTTTTCCACAAACTTAAAACTGGCTGCATAGCTACCGCCAAAGCTGGAACCTTGAATGATTCAAAAAATATCTTTAATTTTTTTCACATAACCATAATAAAATAACTTCAAATAGTTTTTGACGTTGATTTTTCATATTTAGCACGGGTTCGGCAATCAATACAGGACACTTCAAAATTTTACAGAATGAATTATTAAATCATTTCAAAAATAAATAATTGATAAAAAAAATTAATTATTAAATCATTATAAAAATAAATAATAGATAAAAAAAATTAAAATTTTTCGTTGCAAATATTTGGCTTTAGGCCATAAAAAATATTGACAAGTTTAAGGTCATAAGGATAAAAAATATTACTATATGTATGCAATTTTTTTTACTATGTATATTTTAAATGTGTAAAAGTCAGTGAAAAGCGCGTTCAAAAAATATATCATAATAAATAAAAAATATTATTAATGAATGTAACACATATTTAAAAAATCTTGAAAAAAATTATAATAATAATATATAAATATATATATATATATATATATTGTCGAACAACTTGGCAATTATAGTGCTGTATTAGAATTAGTATACATAAAAGTATCATACAAGATTCTGGCAATAGAAACATGCTCATCTAACTCAGAAGTAAGAAAAATGATTGATAATGCAATAATTTATCATAAAAAATTTAAAATATTCCAGCAATCTACATGAATGCAAATATGGACTAAGGATCTTTTCTGAAAAATTCACTAAAATTAACAAGCAAATATTTAATTCGTATTAAAATAAATATAAATTTCTCGTTACAAGAGATTACACATAAAGAATATTATAAATAATAATAATCAATATAAAAAAAATAAAAAATTTAAACATAAATATCGACCAATTAAATATTTGAGCAAAATGTATTGCAACATTTTTTTCAATAAGAAAACCAGTATATTGAAATTTGTAAAACGGTATTTAATATCGGCATCTGCATTCAAGAATATACTGAATTTTTAAATTAAATACTATAGATGATGCAATAGAGGCAAATGTAATATAGCGGCTTAATCTACAAGATAAAAACATGCCTTATTTCAATATATATATTACCAAAAAAGTAAATAACAGCGGGGACGAACATATATCTACGAAAATCCAAATTAACGCAAGCACTTTGTTTAACTTCATAAATATATAGCACAAAAAAAAACATTCAATGTTGAATCTTTGCGATATAATAGCTAAATCGTTTTTATATAATACTTCAAGTGTCTAAAATAGTTTTTTCGCATACTACTAAAGATTGCATTGTTTAATCTATTTCAGTTGTGCCAAAATCAAGCATAATTTCTAAGAGCCATTAAACACTTTTAAACATTAGTTACGAAAATTGTTGATTATGTAACAAATTTTTTTAGTACAAATTGTGGATTTATTTGTATATTCTAAGTAAGGAAAAAAGATAATTACCAAATAAAATTCAACAGATAGAAAAAAATAAAATGTACGAAAAAGGGATTCAAACAAGGATATAATTAACATATATCGATCTACTATGATTTCACTTAATTGACTATAGTCGAGTAACCGACACATTCTGAGATATATGATATACTTTTTTATATTTAATCCATTTATCTAATTACCGATCGTTTTGAAACATTCAGCTGACTTTCAGAATAAATGAACTTAATTTATTTCTTAAGGAATATAAAAATGAAAACATCAAATATCTTTTCCATCTCATCCCAATCACTGACTATCCCGTGCTAAATCAATTTATTCAAAATGATTACATGATCAATACATCAATGGGGTACTTAAGTTTTAAGAGACCACGATGTTCCTAGTTTAATATAGCTCAAATAAAGTATCTTGACTATAACGGAAGGACCAACGATCGATTGATCAGGTAAAGAGCCAAACATTACACGCGTATGTTTGATGTATCCTACACTTAATCATAGGTAAATGGTAGTGTAAAGGTCAAACCTAGTAGGAAATACACAACGTGGAGTACGCTCACCCGCAATACCAGCTTTAAGGATACCACTTCCCTTATTGAGATAAACAAAAAAATAAAACACCTACAGGATCAATTACGACAGCTGGACTTTCGATAGTGGAATATTCGGTCATTATTTATTTTATATTCAGTTCGGTCTGACTCGCGCCATAATTTATAAAATTATATTGTTTATCACATTCTGCTTTTTAATGTTATCCTCTCAAAAATTTTTCGTTAAAAAACCTCTTTGTTTTTTTCGAAACCATTTCGAGTAGTTATTTACTATTTATTTATTACCTTTAATATTTTAATTCAACATGATGGAAGGATTAGAGCTTCAATGTGGAGCACAGTCGTCTTACATATTTACTTTAAATTATGCTTATTGTTTTTTCTTATTTCAAAACTGAAACCTTAATTAATAGTTGCTTACATTTCTATGATTAAAAATTAAACCCTTTTGCCAATTTTTCTGTTCTTGTATATAAAAAACGATAGATCATCCATATAAATATGAGGATGAAAGAAATATGCATGTCAAATATATTCAAAAATTCGTTGGATCTATTTACACTTTTATGAATAAAAATATGGACATTATTTATGAGTAATCAAACGTGTTTTAGTTACAAATCTAGTAGAAGAATTCTTTAATTAGCATAAACGATTGAAACATATCTGTAATTCCGAATAAAAAATCTTTATTTGTTTTATCATATCTCATACCCTCGCACCCGGGATAGCAGAAATTGTTTTTGTTTTATTTATTTTTTTTTAAAAAATTCCGGCTTCGTTTATGCAAATTCCTGATACATTTGCAAAAATTAAACCTTAGTCCTTAAGTATGGTTTCGGTCCAGTTAATATAATATACGCTCGAATCGCATTAATAAATGGTTAATATAAAAAACAAACACACAATATTTTAAATTTTGATTTCGGCAAAAATTGACATATTAATGGCTATAAAATAACTGATACTGTTTTGTTTTGAACTTGAGAAATATTGTGTTCACACTTAACGAATGAGTAAAAATGTGATAACTTTGCTTTAAGGTCTCATTTGCAAAATCAAATATTCCTGAACAAAAAATACTTCACACACATAAAAATATACAAGGCTATTCCTTAAACAATTAAAATATTTATAATAAAAAACTCAGCCAAGAAAAATAAAAAAAATATATTTATATGAGCGACCTAACATTACATGAAAGAAACGTTATTCAAAGAACAATTCTTAGTTTTTAGTATAGACCATATTCAATAATTTTACCCAATATAAAATAACTTTACTTAATTTTTCAATGAAATTTTGTCGAAACACCAGAATGTATTGAATCTATACATGTATTTGTTGAAAAATTATGGATAAAATTTTGAATGATTTTGTAGAGCATTTTTTATATAAAATTTAATTATTGATTAATCAAAAATTTGAAAACAATTTTACAACAGATATTGTAATATTCATCAAGGAATTTGTAGTAGTAATACATATTTTACAAAATCTTTTCGAGATTTTTAGAAGTCAGAAATTACATATTAATTTTATTCTCTCGTATTATGGATAAACAAAATCGAATTAATATTAGTTAAAATAATTATATTGAATCACATTATTTAATTTTACATGACGAATTTCTTATGATAACTTTAATTATGATTCATTATTTTAAAATTACATGCTATTTTTTTAAAATAATTTGTAAGTTATGTAAAAATGCGAAAATAGAGTAAATTTATTAAAGATCTTCTTGTTTGTTTAATTATTTGTTATTTGTAGTAAATTTTAATTTTTTTAAGTTTCAAAATAACTTTATAGTTTTTTAATATGGCCTTAAATATTAATGAAAATGATCAATATTTATTTTTCCATGCAAAAAAATTCTATAACCTTGCAAGTTTAATAACAATCTGTCAATTAACTGTTCAAATAGATTCGTGAAAGGTTTTTAGAGATGGTTTTGATATCTTAATCTCCTGGAAGTTAAAAATTATTTATATTTTACATGGATAACAATAAGAATATTATATGAATATTCTTGGTAAAATTAAATCATATAGCTACAGATCTGCAAAATATGATTTAAGGTAAAAAACAAAATATTCAAATTTATTTTTAATAAATCTTTTGGGTGAAAAGGCATTTCTATATCTTGAATGTTAACTCTCAATAATTCCGTTTCATTTCATCTTAAATAAATATGTGACCATATCTTAATAATGCTTAACTCAATAAAAAATTCGGTAATATATTTAATCTGATTGACAAATATCTAGGTGACTGATTCCATTAATATCAGATTGTTTGGCGATTTGACATTTCCTAAAATGATTAATAACTTTTCTTATAAAACACACGATAGCAACAATATCAGTACTATGTTAATAATCTTAAGAATTGATATATTAAAACCAAAATATTTCATATTATCAAGATTGATATGGGTTCATTAAAATACTATCCCTATCAAAAGCATTTATGTATTCATACATATTATACAAACCATGAAGTCTCGTTATGTTGATTGAAACACTTATCTTAGTAATTTAAACAGCAAAAAACAGACGTTCGGAATATATCTGTTCAATATTCAATATATTTTTACCGCAATAATGATCTGAAAACATATTCATTAACTTTAATATTAATTTTTATTGACTTCAATTATGTAATATACCCGAACGAATATATTAATACAAAGCAAATGGCTTATTCATCAGTACTGACAGTTTCACATAATAAAAAATATATTTTTTCGCAGTTTATAGCTTCATAATTTTTTAAATCTATATATTAACAATTCCTTATAGTGGATTATTAATGGAACACAAGTTTTAATTCTCTGAATAAGTCAACTGAAAAATTCAATAAATATATAACAAAAAAAAACTATAGATATATATTTGATCACATTAAAAAAATTGATAAAATCTATTCGCACTAATATTTTAGATCAATCTAAAAATAAGCAGCAGCTGTATTGACCGAAACATAATATGTATTAAAACATTATATTATGATTAAGAAAAGCATTCATAATTAATTGATTTGATAAAAAATATAATTTAAAAAAATCCCAGGTACTTTCTACCATTTAAAAAGTGGCTGACTTAGTTTTTTTATAATTATTTTGAATGAATGTTTGTCATAAAACCAGAACAGGAAAATGGTTCCAATATAAAATTTTATTCACCGGTGTAATAATAAATTATTTTAAAATTGGGTTCATTCCTATCATATACAAACCCGAATACTCGAAAAAGGAAAATGTCTAATATTTTTCATACAAAAAAAATTACCTAGTGTGAAATTACGTTCAACAGAAATTTCTGATAAAATGTGTGAAAAATAAAATAACCTAAAATAGAAAAAATATATTTAATGGTATAAACTTGCCCGTGTAAAAATAATAAAATTTTCCTCTCATTTTATCTACGGACTGATAATTAATATTACAATATACCAAAATTGCCAATTCTCTTGAATGTGGTAGGGATTTGATTGACGTATATATCTCTGCGTAAATTGAAGATAAAATTTAATGAATATTGGTCAACATATTTTTTCCCTGTTAAATTGATTATCATCTGAGCAACTAAAAAAAAGATGATTTTTAAAATTATTATCACAACTAATAAGCAAGTACTATTATTTCCGTACTTCTTTACGTGTTATATATTCAAAAAACTTGAATGGAAGATGTGATTTTTAACGTTCTTATAGTACATCAAATACCCCAGAAAGATCTCATTTTTTTTAATTGAGATAGAAATTTTATTATTTTTAAATAATATCAAACTTTCAAAAATATCTTTGCCAAATAGTGGAAGATAATAATCAAAAACCGATGTAGCGTTTTAGGCAGATATTTAATAAAAGGCGAATAATCTATCTATGTTTCAAATGTGAGTTCATATTGTGATGAAACTTTCAACAACTTATTTTGTTATAAATGCTCTATAATTTTTATTATAAATAATTATGACCGACACTATATGTTTTATCATCAATTTTGAATATTTTTACAATTTTATATCGAAGATTTAACCTCTAGTATTATGTTTCAGATTGTTTCAAAAATCCATGTCCAAATTCGTTAATAAATAATATTAAAAATTGTAGTTATATTGGCCATATATATGAAAATATTTAAATAAGATATGCTACGCTAAATCCAATTAGTTCAATTGATTTTTTAACCTCTTTTTGACATATGCATTAAAAAACTATTTAATATATGTGCAAGCTAGAAAACATAATTTTTACAAAGCTTATTTAGTTTAATATTCATTTGATAAAATTGCATATAATTTATCGATAAAATATCATCCATCATGATATATCGATTATGAGTCAATAATATCGGAAACTACTGACACATAAATTTGTAACCTAAACATAAAAAAATCATGATATAAACATAATTAGGCAACTGGAACTGCCTGGAACCAATAATTATCACCAGTTGTAAACTTTATATCCCTGAAACGTAGGAATTTTTTCCGGCATAAAAATGAATGAAAGAGGTTTTGTTTATTCAATGCCTCTTAACTCGTTTTTTCTTTGTAAGACATCAAAATATGTTGCTCAATTATATCTATTTGTTGATTATTCTCAACACACACTCCAATATAACCTTAAAAATTAAATGAAAAACTTCAAAATATTTTTTAAAATGGTTTATTTAGATTATAATCTCACTTAAGTAGTATAAAAAATACTATTCCATAAATTCATACCATTTTTCATGCATATTATTATTTTTTTTCTTAAAAACAATATATTTTGACCTATTGATATAAAAACTAGTCTCAAACCTATATTATAATTTGCATTTTTTTAAAAGACAATTTATTAACTCTCACGTTTGGTTGAATCAATACACGAAGACTTATCATAAACTTTATTTTATAAATCATGAAAAAGATATAAGTAATTTCTAATATAAATAAAATACGCTATCAGTCCAAGGGCATTATACCAGATCATGAAAGTACAATAAACTTTAAAGAAACGAAGACTTTTATTGAATTTTATACAAAATAGTAATTATTAGGGAAAAGTTATTACTATATATGGGTGTAGTTAAATAGTAGGATAACCACTTTAAAGAAAATAATAACTCGAATTCTATATTCATACAATGTAATGAAACAGTTATTGTGAGATTTTGTGTTACGAAGAAACTTTAATTGCCATCGAAGATTGATTACAAAATTTTTGTTCCTATAATGCTGATCTAGTCATGTAATTGCAACGTAAATTAAAGCATGTAAACTTATTGTTAAAATATTTAGGATACTTGGTTACATTATACTGCTAGGTATTTTATCCTTTTCCTGGGTTAACTCGAAAAAATAAACTATTATTCATTCTTTAAATAACAGCATTAGCAGACAATGAAATATTTTTATAATTGATACGGAAAAAATATATTACATAATTAAAATTTAATTCGATCTTTTTAAATAATATAATATTAATATATCAAAACTAATCCAGGAGTATTTTTAATGTATATCTGGAACATTATCTAAATATTTTAGTTGTCATATATTGAACATAGAACCAGTTCTTATAAAAATGTAAAAAAATTTTAATAAAATTGACGGATATTGCCATTTAAAATAGAAATATAGGATGTGTTATTGAGATGAATATCCAACTCAAAAACATTAAAATTAAAGAAAATGATAATGGAAGAATCTGGAAAACTTTTCAACTGGGACTACATAGGGTTTTTTTCTAAATTTAATAAAATTAGAGAGATTAACGACCATATGTTTCTGTTAATGTAGCTTGTTTTGATTAAATCCAATAGAGGGAAAACTCCATATACTAGAATAAACAAAATCCAGCACCAATAGTGAAGACAGTATACATCAGAAAGCCGAGAATTAAAATTCAAAAAAAAATGAAACTAAAATATTAAAAAATAATATTTAGAGCTATTATTATAGGATTTTATTTATTTTATATGCTTAAACCAAACAAAAAATTTGGCTAAATACGTTAATTATTATTTAAATGACTCAAAAATTTCCAAACCGGAAAGAAAATGATCAAAAAGTATAGAATCTGTAATTACTATCTCAGGAAGATCAATATAGTAACTTCAAACAGGAAATAATGAAATACAGGATTTTTAATATTTGTATTTAAACAGTAATTATTTAGTTTTTTTTCATATATTGAATTCGTTTTGATGTTGTAAAAATGCGCTATAGATTATTAAAATAAATTTCAAGGTAAATATTTTCTAAAAAAATAAAGTATACTAAAAGTTAAAATAATGCATGATTCTACTTTGATAAAAATGAATGATTTTTTGCTTAAATCACGATACTTAGAGAATACTAAAATAAATATCAGGAAGTAATAAGAAATGTATTTAATAGGTGTCTGATAAGATAAGAATGAATAATAATCTGACATGGTTTTAATTTTTTTTTGTTTTTAATTTAATATATTAAAAAACAAAATATATATATTTATATAGAAAAAATTCCTTAGTATATTACTGGAAGATGCTTTTAATATTAATTGAATGAAAGTTTGAAACCAAAAAATTATTTTATATAATTGGAAATAAAATATTTTTTAAACAAATTTCAAACTAAATGCATAATAAAACGTTTGGAGAATTCTAAAATGTCCTATATTTTCAGAAAAATATAAATTAAAATTTTTAATAAACTCAAATAGATCTTTTGAATGATAATATTTTAGCCAAATTAGCAGATGAACATCGAGATAAAAATAGAATAAGTTTTATAAAAATCAAATATAACAATTTTTGACTTAATATAATAAGCGAAATTCATAAAATATCGGAACCAAAGGAATTTAGCATAAATTTAAATCAACTGTTTTTAACGTAATGGTCTTGAAACTAAATTTTGTCTAAACTATTCCGAATGTCTTTAATGAAAGTAATTATCATGAATATTAAAAAAATTCTGAATATCTCTGACCGGAAGTGTCATAACTATAATAAAAATCATCAGAATACAATAATAATTGTGATTATCAAAATTAAATATTGAAAACAATATGCTTAATACACATTGTTCTTTGTTGTATTGTAGCCTATATGTATTTTTTCGACGATTTTGCAGTAATATTTTCAAATAACCTCTCTAATCATATCATTACTAATAACGCATATGAAATGTTCTCTTTATTGGCAAAGTATAAAATACTAAATTTATATAATCAATAAAAAAATACGAGAGTTAGTTATAACAGAAGTTATAATCGAATAAATATATATCTGTTCGTTTAATGTTGATCAACTTTTGATGTTTGAATTTTGTACCATAAATATAATTAAAATGATTTATGAACACTTATCGGAACATTTAAGTACTTATGAAGAAAATATATAGTTATTATTAATATATAATTCTGTCATAATATTCTCAATGTTAAAATAAAAAACGCAAGAATGCATTTTATATTTTGATCATGATTTATTGAAATAATCAGCAGGTTTTTTTGGATTAAGTGATTGAGTACCGGGTTTCCAGTTAATCGGACATACTAAAGCAGTAAATATATTAGTTACAAATATTGTACATTCGCCGTGGGTATCAGTAAACTGAAAGGCTTGGACAATCCTCAACGTTTCTTCGACCGAGCGACCAACTTGAGTATCATTTATAGTTGAATGTCTTAGTTTCCCGTTTGAATCAATGATGAAAAGGCCCCTAAATCAATTTACATAACTATGTTATATATTACCTCAATGGATGTCCATGCCTTTCGTCTAATATATTATACGCTCTGGCCACATCTTTTGTATAATCTGCCAGAATAGGTATGTTTATTTTTCCCAATCCTCCTTTCTCACGAGGTACCTGAGTCCTATAATAATTATATTCTTTTAAATAAAAAATAGTAAATTTGGTCCAAAATTGATGTAAAAAATATTTTTTTAAATACAAAAAAACAAGTACTGAATAATATAATAGGATCAAATTGAATCAAATTCTTGGTCTAAAGTCAAAATTTATTTTACAAATGGCCGAGCATTCTTGGTAAAAGATAATTTTTAATATGTAAGTTTAAAAAAAAACTTTTATGCAGGAGTAATTTATTTTTTGCAATATTTAAAATATTCTACTATCTTTCTGTAACTGCAATTTATGTTAAATACATCACAGTTTTAACACCATAAAGGTGTTTTCATTAACCTGCCCTTATTTTAATAATTTTGTATATTATAAATTTAAGGGTGTCTTATTTATTGAAGATATTCAAAAACAGTGAATAAATCAAATTTGAAAGGTGGAAAAACTTATAATATTTTATTTACTAATCATACCAGCACGTTTTAAGAAAAAAATCAAAAGAAGGTAATATACCTTGAATATAAACAAATCATTTAGGCCAGTCACCAAAGAATTACATGAAGCTTTCCAAAAATATTAGAGAGCGTCTCAGAAGAACCATTACAAGAAATCATTAGGGTTAATTGGTATTAATGACCGAAAAATCAGCTGTTTTTGCAGAGATATTACAATACATAAATAAACCAGCGAACTATAATTTTTTATTAGATTAAATTATACAATCTCTAAAAAATATTATTATTTATTTGTATAAACGAAGCTATAAAAGTCTTAAATTTGACGATGCTTTTAATATACCATTTATGTACACGAATGCAACTTTCCCACATGCCAATAACAGTTATTGAACTGAAAAATTCAACATTGAAGCGATAATCCTATGATTTATTATCCATTTTAAAGTATCATGACTTTGATAAAAAAATTAAAACAAATATATTTATCATATACGGTTATTATATGTTTTCGGCCGTAACAAAAATCTGAGTTTTGTTCAATTTATGTTAATAGCTACATTAAATAAATCATTTAAACAATCGACAATCTAAGGGCCTCTAAAGGTATTTCATCAGTTATATATAGTCAGACGTGACAAAAATATCAAAATACTTCTGCAATAGTTGTAAAAAACATTTTAAAATATTTAAAATAGAAATAGCTAATCCAAAATTTGAGAGAGATATGAAAAATTACATTTCAAGTATTGGCAATCATCTAAGCGGATCGTTACTCGTTCAACACAGAATTTTAGTTAAGAAAACCCTATATAACATAACTATTGCTTTTACATTAGCTTACATAAACAAATAATCAATATACTAGATCAGGTTTCCCTTAAAGAGAGAACACACTACGTTTTATTAGTCTTAAAATTCAAAAGTTTTATTTATCTAACATATGTGGTGTATCCCAATTAGTGAAACAATTATGATTTATATTTCAAAAGTAGCTGGAAATTTTTTTATAAGTTTCAATAAATATTTAGCTAAAGACGTAGAAGGGACAATTTTCAAAATATATAAAAACGTTAAAGCTACAATATAATTTATAATTATGAAAATCAAACAAATATACAAAAAGGATGAAATTCCAGACATTTTATAAAAAGCATACATCTATAAGGCAGAAATTAGTGTGGAAAATCGATATAATGTTTAGTGACATAGAATTCGAAAATACCAAACTGAAAATTTATAAAAACAAATAACATTTAATGGAGCAAGGAATAAAAGGGAATCGTTGCTGAAAAAAGCCCTTAAAAATGAAAGAAAAACTATAAAAAAAGGAAAAATAAGCAAAATGATCAATTCAAAATATAACAGATACAAGAACAATTATTTTCTCAAAAATTTCGAAACGATGAAGGACGCTTCCAAGTTGGTGAGTTGCTAATAATATCTTCAGAATTTAAAATAGGCAAACTTTGTAAAAAAATGAAAATATTTTTACTTTGTAGTTAATAAACTGTTCATTTTATCTAAAATTTTCACTTTTTGAATCAAATTAATTGTAATTGAGGTTCGAAAATTGTACCATCACCAAAATAATTATGTAAACACAATAATAGTGCTGAAATTCGGGTTCGGAAAAAAAACCGAAAATTGGATCGATATATTAACCAGATTAGCATATTTAAGAGGGGAAAACAAATCTAGCCATGAATGAATTTACAATTGTTTAGGAAAATTAAGCATAAATATCATAATGTAATTTAACAACGACAAATAAAACAAGCAAATTCCATAGTGATAATGTGACCAAGTCCTAAGGTTCTTGTAGCAATCAAATAGGTGATAAAAAAATCAGTTTCAAAATATCCAACTGGTAAAATATTCAAAATTTATGAAAATATATCATACCTCAATTCGTCCATATAGATCTTTGTTACAAATAGTCTAATGTAGGATTTAATTTATATTCCAAGTTGTTTATTTTTAAATAAATCGTACAATAAGAACAGAGCAACAACCAGTAGTTTTTAATGGATTAATTGTGATCAATTTCGTAGTCAAATATATATGATTTTAAAATCTAAGTACCCATTTCAGATGCTGTGCTAAAAAAGTAAGGTCTATTTCTAGAAATATTGATCGATCAAAACACGGGCTACGTTCAAAAAATCCAGTACTTAAGCTTTTATCATATAAATTCTTGTGTACAAATATAGTTATTGGATCACACAAAAACTTCACTTTTACACTTGTTGGGGAGTACGGTAGCCATTATTTCAAAATAATAAACAGATTTTAAAAAATTTAAACGTGAGCAAATAAGTTATGTATACGCAATTTGGAATTAATTTCAGATGGCACATTTATATTGGTTAATTCATGAAACAACTTTAATAAAAGGAGTTATAAAAGCGTAAAAAATATGAAACAGGATCTTATTTTATTCTTGCATAAAAATTATAAAAAACAATTAATTAAACAAAAAATAAAAGATAATATTTATCACTAAAAAATTGCTGCAGCTCGAAAAAATTTATTATTATTACTATAGTATATTCAATATATTGGATTTCATTGGGCAAAAGCCCGATGAACATCGGATTTCTTTAAAACATTCCCATTAAAAAAAATTAAATAGGAAGATTTATTTTTACCATATGAGACAATTGACTGAAAAAAAAGAATTATTTCAGATATTTATTGTATTAAAAAAATTTTCGAGCCATTAATTGATTTTCAGAAAATAATACGCTGCTAAAACTTGAAAAGCTACTAAATTCTGTTCTAAATCCATCAATACCATTAAATATAGATGTTATAATTTTTACGTCAATGTACAATTGAGGATACTGGTACATTCCTTAAGTCTGATAAAGTATAATTCTGATTATACATTTTATGAGAGAATCAAAATATTTGTTGGCATTGTTAATGAAAATTCTAAAAAATTAGTTTTTGTATAATAGAGAATAATAGTGTGACATATCAAAATTTAGAAACATGCAAGCACTTGAAACAACGAGATTTTAATGACAAACACTTTGAATACTAAATATATATGTACTGATACTATTTTAATCAAAATTTTCACAAAAAATTAAAAACGTATATTTAACTAATTCTAAATCATTTAAGTTCTTAAAGCAGATATAACAAAAAAATATATTTAGAAAAACACATATCATTACGAGGTAACTATGTGCTTAATCAAATCACCCAAGAAGAATCAAACAATTTTATTTTAATTTGCATTGCTAATTTAAAAAAAATGTTTTATATTATATTTTGTATTCCAGTATTAATTTTTCTAATAATTAATTGAAAAAAACTTCTCAGATTATTAACTACACACTAAGCCACAGGATTTACACATTATTTTTTCATCCCTTTATCTTATTATCATGTTATATAGAGTATTTTATATTTATTAAAAAAATTATTTAATTAGATATAACTGCAAAGATTTTTGATTGAATCGAATAAAGTTCAAAATACATTATATGTTAAGAGAATTGATATACATATAAAGATATAACCAACAAGACATACCAGGCCAAATGTGAGAAGTAAGAATCACAAGATGCAGCAACTACTTTACAATTATGTTCGGCAAAGAGGTCGGCATTGTCGCTGAACTGAGTAATTTCTGTTGGACACACAAACGTGCTATTTGAGAATAATTATAAAAGTCTTTCATGATACAAATCAAGGGGATAAAAGAGGATTGCTACGTAGGAACCTAAGCACGATTAGATAAGACAAATATGAGTGTCGATAGACGTAAAAACCTTTAAAATCATCAAGGGTTAACTCCTTCGTTCCTCCATCAGGAAGAAGTGCAGTGCATTTGAAATAAGGGGCTGGTAAACCAACCTTGCAGTTTTCATTGCCACCACAACATCCCTATGATAAATAATTTGATATGATTAAAATTAATTAGAACCCTGCTAAGGTTAGTTAACGGCATATCCATATTAGATCCCGAAAAGGGTGCAACAAACCTGGTAGCTAGTGGACGGCATGTAATAATATGGAGATTCTGTGGTGCAAGACGAAATATCGACCTCAATAACATTAATCTCCTAATAATCTAACAAATCCTGAGCGCATGACATGAAATATCATTATATACATATTTTGCTCATATTTTTCAGATAATTCAAATTATATTTAGAGATGTTGCTACTGCTTACTTGATGCTTAGCAAATAAAGGAATAAAAGAGTTCTAATTTCTTTACATCATAATAAGATTTTTTTCGAATTTGTTTTATATCTAAGCATTAATGGTTTATTAATTGAATATAATTTTCATCCAAACTTCTTACGAAATCAATATAACAAAATATCCCAGATGCGGTTTGAAGTTATAAAAACAACATAGTTGGATGTTTCCATAACAATCGAGAACAAATCAATTTCATATTATCATTGTATTCTGCATAAAAATTTTAATAAATGCAGCTGCCTTTAGTTATTATAATTTAAATGATAATATGAATAGCATATTACTGTTAGACGACACTTGGCTGTGTGCTACATCCAGTGAAAATATCTAATCTAAAAACATAGCCCCATTAATGGGTTTGATGATATTACCTCTCTAAATTTATATCACCTCTTCCCATATCAGGTTAAAAAATACCACCTCCGAAATCTTCGCCCCAGTGAAGTTTTCTTAATAGTGATATATAAAGATTTTCATCTTGATTCCCTAGGGCAGTGGTTCTAAACCTTTTCCAGGCCATCGCCCCCTACCCCTCCACCAAGAAGAAATAATAACAAATATATGAATTGTGAATAACCAAAACTAGAAAAATTTTGTACATGTACATGCCAATGAAAAACAAATTAAATTAAAAATAATTTTTTTGCGAATTTACATGAAATCGAGAGAGTCTAACTAGTTTGAGCCCTGAGATTGTTGCTGTTTCGCTAAAAATTCAATGCCAGGCTTAATATTAATCAAGCAGATACGAATATCTCCACGAGAAATAATTTCAAATCTGTTTCGTTCCTTCTGTAAAATGTGATTTACAGCGCTAAATCCAGTTTCGACCAGATAAGAAGCTGGAAAACACAAAAGGGTTTTCGACATTTGTGACCACAAATTTGGATACAGTGATTTTACAATGTTTGATTGCCAAAATGCACACAATTGTACTCTTTTGAACTTGATTCGCAATTCATCATTGTATTTTATCTCAATAATTTCCTCCTGGATATTTTCGTGTGCACTGAGAGGATCAAAATCAAATTGGTCAATCATCCATGGCTAAATAGTAAAATCAAATAATTCGGAAAATCTGATTTCTAGTCATTTTTCATGGCTGACATATGGTCAAAATAAATAGCAATGTCATTTTCAAATAAGTCGAATTCCGCTAGTTCGGGTATATTATCAAATTGCCTTCGTTTTAAATTAATTTAAAACATATTAAGTTTTTCAACAAAAGCTCTCATCACCAGTTAACAGTCTATTAGGTTTATCATTTTTCCTTGCAGCGGAAGAGAGACTTCATTAAACTTAAGGAAAATCCAACTAAGATATTGAATATTTTCCTTTTGTTCTTGGATTTCGATAGCTAAGTCAAACTTTCCCCCTGTTTGTAGGAATACAGCTATTTCATAATATAAGTTTACAAATCTTTGCAAACAGTTGACTTTGGATAGCCACCGGACATCGATATGCAAGAGGAGTCTTATATACTGTTCGTCAGTATCGACACAAAATTTTTGAAAAAGTCGATCACATTTACTGTTTGATTTGATTTTGTTTATTGTTTTTATAACAGTATTCATTGATTTATTTAGAATAGGGCTAAAATTATTGGCCATGAGTTGATGCCCATGTGGCATATAGTGTATTGAAAAAATTTCGGGCCACAACCTTTTCAAAAAAGAAATTAATACTTTGTGTCTTCCCATCATAACCATTGCACCGTTAGTAGCCCATGAAACAAAATTTTTAGTATATGGAATATCTTTTTCTTCAAAAAAAGTTTTCACAGCAGAAAATATGGTAGCACCCGTAGTGCCAGTCCCCAACAGTTTTACAAACAATAAATCCTATTGTAATGCACAATTATTATCAAATATCGGACATATTCCATTAAAATAGCTTTATTGTCAACATCAGTACTTTCGTCGATTTGAATGGAAATGTTTGTAGTTTTCAATCTTTGAATTAGTACGTCTTCGATATAATCTGACGTTACATCAATTCTCCTACGGATAGAATCATTACTCATAAGTATTGCCTTAATAATGGATGAAGGATCTTGTTTCATAATTTCTGTTATTACTACTTCTACTGCATGTTTAATAATCTTTTTAGCTGCCGTATGTAAGCTACCTTTTTCGCAATAATTTCAGCAATTTTGTAGAAGGCAATTAGTCCCCCGATATTAATTTTTGACTGCTTGTTAAATAATCAAATCTAATTACTACGACCTTCAAACGCAAATTTTATCCTTTGAAAATATTAGATAGGCTTACTGACTTTCTCGGGGTATTTTGTTCTCATGTGTTCTGAATGCCGGGAGGGTTTCATGACTTCATTGGATAAAGATTGATGACACGCGAGGCAAAAGGGCTGCTTTGCATCTGTAAAGTTTTTGATGAATTCATATTGTATGTACTCATTGATATACTATCGACAATTATTTTTTGCCGAGCTTTCCATAAAAAAATAAGGGTGCGAGCGAATGAAAATTGTAAAATATTTAAGACTATGTCACTGCGTCGTTGAGAATCGGATGTACTCATGAACAAAACTGAAAATTCATTTATAAGAGGGCAATTCATAGGTCACGTGAATAAAGTCCAGCACAAATAGTTTCTTCCATCACAACGTACACATATGCAGAGAAACACTACTTATATAATAAAGCCAATGCCAATATGCGCTAACAATTATATTCCTATGGTGTGATTGCCTTTTGTTAGTACAATCGAAGACTGAATGAAAACTGCATTCATCGCCCCCCGCTGCGAATCACGGGTTTATAAAATTGATCCTCATTTTTGAATAAGCATAATCTAATCTATATGTAGGAGTTAATCAGTCGTATTATAACATTCGAATATAATCGTAATTGAGTGTGTATTATTAATTCTACAACTGGTAGCAAGATTTTTGATCATGAATTTTTTTGTAAATGTGAAAGTTTTTTCTTCTGGAGATTTCCGAAGTTGGGTCAGAAAATTCGAACCAGCAGTTGATGCCTCTGGAAATAATAAAGATGCTGAGAAACAAGGATCTTTCCTATTTACTTTGATGGAGAGACCTTGGAGGCTTGTCTAGAACTTTCTTCGAAGGTAAAATCGACATATCAAGAGTAAAAAAGATTTTTAACCAAGAGATTTGCAGGAAGCGTTCTTGTAGTTAAACGAAATGCAGAAAACTGCAAGATGCTACCAGGAGAAAGTTTTGGACAGTTTGCATCTCGTTTAAAAAGATCGATCGCAGCTGTATACCCAGAATTCTCGAACGATAGTAGAGAAGTGCTTTGCTTGGACAGATTCATATCAGGTTTGCAGGTAGAATACCAAATGCACGTCATCCTGGACGGATCGTTAAAATCCATAGACTTGGTAATCGAAAAATGCGAATTAATTGAAGCAGCTAACCTTCTGATAAACTGAAATCAAATTGAGAAAAATGAAGAAAAAAATCCGATTGATGGAAGAATGGGAGAGATCGAGGAAAAGTTGAAAGAACTGGAAATTTCAATCAAGACAATTGGTAACCTTGAAGATGAAGGTAGTGTTAATGCCACCTCTGCAAACAAAAGAAATATAATATGCTATTATT
>LDMZ01012975.1:0-15472 GCA_001455285.1 Sphaeromyxa zaharoni
CGATGTAAAAGTGCATGCGATGTTGAGTCGCCGCAATGTAAAGACATGGAACCGTTTACGGCGAAGGCAGCGGTTTGTTCGAGAAGTAATAATAAAAACTAGAACGAATTATGGTCGAATACCATGGTACCTCTGGTTAAAAGAAAGATATTTTGACCAGTTTGAATAAATAGATCTTACAACCGGATTTGAAGATTTATGGAATATCCAGTGTTGTTGAGATTCTTAGCATCGATCTAAAAAAGAAGAATACTTATACAATAACAAAGAATTATCCCAAAAATATGCTAATTACCTATTCTTTGTATATAATTCCCCATGAATGGGGTAGTAACTACTTATTCATTGCCTTTTGCATAACAGCAAATTGACTATTTTCCGGCTTACCCCAGTAAATAACAGAATATTGTGACGACAAACCTATTCAAGATATTATTATTATATTTTGACAAATTCCATGTGTATTTACACTATACTGGAAAAACAGTTTACCAAAATTTAATATAATATTTTTTACAATTTAATGTAGCATTCTGCAATTTTACACAGATTTGGTCTCAAACTGATATATATACATTTTGTAAAGGAGAATTTTTTAGGATAAAACCTCTCGAGACGAACATAAAAATTTCTAAATATTAAATGGAAAATTTTTTCAAATTCCAAGAATATTTTCCTGTTTTAAATCGGTAGATTGGTTTAATTGGCTGCACAACATGACTACCAAAACTAAACCCGAAAATTAAAGTTTTTGATCAGATTTTAAGCCGATAAAAGAGATTTAAAATACAAAAATGGAGTTTCTGTTTTAAAAATAGACTGTATATGAAAAGTTATAATAAAATGAGTCACAATTTTATAGATTTTTACTCATAAAAAATACCTCAGATCTATTCTCTGGTGTATTTTTTTTAAAAAGTAGTAGTATCTTTTCCAAATTTATCCATATAGAGTCAGAAAGAATCGATTGAATAAACCTAAATTTGATAAATCTATACTAATCTAGAGTACTTTTTCAATTATCGTATATATCGTGTCTCAAGGGCAAAAACGTTCTGGAGCAGGAAGAAGCAATTTTTTACCAGTAATTATTTGTTTTACATAGATTTTTCACTAAAATAGAATGCTTAAAATTTTATTAATCTTCTACAAAGTGTTCAAGAAAGGAATATATTATCGTAGGATGGTAATTGAAATGAATGATGTTAATTTTTACGAACATAGAATCAAGAAATCTTACTTTTTATCTATAAATTCGATGTTTAGAATTTAAAAACTAATTCACATGATCGCGATAACATTGAATATTCGTTAATTGTAATTAAGACAACTTTAACAGTACACGGCCAAGAGACGGTGAAAAGATGTCTTTATTAGATAATATAAAGAATTCAGATTATAAAAATAGAAGTCTCAAAGACTAATAATAATTATTCTTTCTAAACCGTACATGATATTTAGAATAGAAGAGATTAAGGCTAAAAATAAAAATATTAGTATTATTTGACACCTTCATATCTTAAAATTTGTGTTGATTTTTAAATAAATGCATCGATGAAAAATTTATATTTTTGCATTGCTGCTACAAATGAAAATTATATTATTAGGAATATTATCCGCATTATTTGGACATGTAATTTTGTTTAGGCATTTTAAAATCCTGTGGTTGTTATAACTACATCACAACATTCGCGTATTTTTAAATTTAGTCGATTAACGCAGTTTCAATTACATTTAATTTATTTTCAAAACATAATTTACCTCCTCTTAAATTTTATAAATAGGATCGAAAACTATCGACTTTTACTTTCATCCTTTCCGCATTTTAAAAGAACTGATGAAGGCTACTGGGTGACGAGAACCGAGACAAATATTTTTGTGATTTTCCTTTAGGATGTGCCGAAATATATATTTAGACTAAGGTGACGTAATTTTTTTAAGATACCGTATTCGTATCATTTTTTAAAAACTGACGGCAAACTGAAGACAACTTTCAAAAATTATCAACATCAGTTACATATACAAAAAGTGTTTCCATATCATCACTTACACGTAACCAATTTTTTACGACACGCACATAACCCCAAACGTATCTCTAAGGCTAAAATTACCTCGGCCTTAGGACTTCCTCACCAATGTGAAGGTTTTTGCATGTAATGGGATTCTAAATTTAAAAATTTCTACCTTCACTTGTTAAATTCTTATTAACATATATTTGTTAAACTCTTTTAAGTATAAAAGTGTGTTTTTTTCCCAAATCATAGATATTTGTTTAAAAAAATAAATTTTATTAATGCTCATAAGGTAAATAAAATTATCCCACAATTCTAATTATCAAAAATTATGTTTTATAGCTAATGCACGTCCCTGTAGTGTCCTCCACAATTTTGCATTATTAAAATCAATTACAGTTGGGACTAAAATGTTTAATCGTGCATTTAATTGATTAAGGTTATAAATCTCAGAATCCTAAATACTCATTCAATATTATATACACACATGACTGTACCCACAGCAAGCTTGCAGGTGATCACACGGACTGAAAATATTGATTCCGCAATAGGCATATCAAAACTATTAATAAAGTAATTAATCGTTTTCTCACCCTCTTAAAGGGTTACATACATTAATTAATACGATAACATCAAAAATATTTAGGTATCCGTACCAAAACGGTACCAGCATTACCCTCTATATAACGTCGCATACTAAAATAATGTGTAAACAAGTATTCATATACCAGCAAATGAGCTATAGGACAGCCTCAAATTTTGGTGAACAGGTTTATTCGAGATTAATTACTTAATTGCTTTATAACTACCCTCATTTTATCAATTTAGGCATTTCTAACATCTATCTATCCAGATTTTTATTTTACAATAAAAAAATATATCATGATAGAAAGCATGAAGATAAATTTTACCATCTTGGGCCAAGAGAAACAATATTACATCCTAGCCCAAATACCTAATATTTTTACAATAAAATAATATCTTTGAATATTAAGTGGCATGGTTGCTAGTATCTGCCCCAGATATCCCTTATAAATATTTATGTCAGTATAATTTCGATAAGTCTTTATTTCTTCACCGTAACGTTATTTAAAAAAATATTTTTAACCTTTATCATGGATTTTTTTTGATTAATGAAGCTCTATCATTTCATCTAACTCAGTGCAAAGATCATGGAATGCAATTCTAAATAAAAATTATTTATACTGGATCAATACCATAATACAAACAATATATTATATAAAACACTAAATTTTGCAAGATTTCGAATAGAAAATGGGATTGTAAGTTTAACAATTAATATATTTATATATGTTTGTGTGTGTAAGAAATTTTCTAAGAATATATTCCGATGTGAAATAATTACCGTTCGAAAACTTAAAATTACTGACTCAAATAAACGATCAAAAAAATAAATGAGGATACAAACAATCAGCGTGACCCTTAAAAGGGTTCGTCAATCATGAATATCACTCAATGTACTGCTTGTCACCCAACCAACTAAAAACCTGGTGAGTTACAGTTCCACGTCACGAAAAAAAATAATCTGATTAAATATTTAACATTTTTACCCTGAACGATATAGTGAACTAATTTAAGAATATCGGTAAATAAATTCAAACATTTTGAAATTTTGACTGAAACAGGTCACTAATTAACGAATTGGTGTTAAACATTACATCTTTCCATTAAGTATATTGTTTAGAACTATTCAATAATATACGTGATACGATTATAATACAAAAATACGCTTAAAATAAATTACCTCATATTAACAGAGAAATTCCGAAAATATAAATTTTTCAATTGCCAATTCTCACATTGTCAAATTAACCAATAAAACATGCCATACCACAGTGAAGAACGCAGCGAACCTATGTAACGAAAATTCCAGAACATTCCAGAACATTCCAGAACATTCTAGAACAAAAGAATAATTTTTCAGCCAACATTTGAACAGACGCGTGCGTTATCTCTAATTCAGAGCGGTTAATGGGTAAAGATTATTATGCCATTTTAGGTGTTTCCAAAAATGCCTCCAAGGATGAACTTAAGAAGGCCTATAGAAAGTTAGCGTTAAAATATCACCCTGATAAAAACAAAGAGAGTGGTGCGGAAGAGAAATTCAAAGAAATCTCCGAGGCCTATGACGTGCTTAGTGACGATAATAAAAAGAAGGTTTATGACAAGTTTGGCGAGGATGGGTTGAAAGCAGGAGCTGGCTGTAATACGGACGAACCTCATTACACCTTCAGGGGGAACCCTCGTGATCTCTTCAGCACACTATTTGAAGATGACGATGATATCATGCGTATGTTTGGTGGTTTTGGTGGGAGAAGAGGAGCTTCCTCCGGTCGTCGGGAATTTCATGTTGAAGGACCTGATTCCGATTTTTTTCAATTCGGATTTGGTGCGCCTGGTTTTGGAATGAATGTAGAACCACGTATTAGAAGACCATCGTCTCCCAAGCCTGATTCCAAGTTGAAAGATCCACCTGTGGAAGTTCCATTTGAATTACCATTGGAATTGATTAACAGTGGCGGGGAAAAGAGGCTAAAGATTGGGAGGAAAATTTTCAGCCGGAATGGAACCTATCAGCTTAAGGAGACATTCGAGTCATTTGATGTTAAAAAAGGATGGAAGGAAGGTACTAAAGTTACGTTTGTAGGCCTGGGGGATGTCAGATTCGGTCATGAACCTGCTGACCTCGTTTTTATACTAAAAGACAAGGAGCATCCAAGATTCAAAAGGGATGCAGACAATAATTTGCTTTACAATGCGAAAATTACATTAATGGATGCTTTGACAGGTTCATCCTTGGAAATAGAGACACTTGACGGTAGTATGCTGAAATTTCATTATCCAAAATTGGAGAGTTCTGATCAAAAGATGACCATACCTGGGAAAGGTCTACCTCTTCCAAAACAACCAGCTTCCAGAGCCAATCTTATAGTGTCCTTTAATATAATCCTTCCTTCTGTTGATGATAATACTTTGTCTCAGTTGAAAAGGTATCTCTGCTCATAGAAGATTTTTAAAACTAGATTAACTCTTAGAAATAGATAGACTTTGTATAATTCACGTATTTTTTAAAAATCAAATTTATAACCTTTCTCGATTTTTTAAGGTTTAGTAATTTTTTGAATTTACTTTTATTTTTCTGATAACTCTAACTTTAAAAGCCTCCTTTTTTATTATAGCTCACGTTGAATCTTGGCGTAGCATACAGATAATTGCTGATGGAATGTTTTCAAATTTAAAAAATACGAAGGTAGCTGAATTTATAGAAAATTTATATCACATAATTGGTTAAAGAAGGTTATTAAATCTTTAATCGAAGGTGTTGAGGTTTACTCTACCAATCAGTATACATTTTATTCGAAGGCGTCTAAGATTAGGCACAGATGTTATATTTTTCTGAATAGATATCTTTTGTCAGAATAAAACAAATAATCTTTGGATTTAAATGATTCAGGATGGAAATTTTTGAGTACAAGTTATTTGATTACTGTACCCTGTTTAGACGCCATATTCTGTTTCTTAGAAATTTCTTTATACCTTGTGTATGTGCTTTTTTCATATAATCTGTTATCTCGAATTCATCCTTCAAAAATAGGATACTTTAATGCTAGTTCTACGCAAAAATAATTATTATGTATATATGTTTTGTTGCTCAAAATTCGTAATGGAAACTAATAAACAAAAATACTGTAGTTTATGTCAAATGTTATTTAAACTTGAAAATACTAACATTGATTTATGATTTTACTGTTAAAGTGTTAAAACAGAAAATATTTTATCTCAAAATCATTTCTGTTCATTTTCGTAAAATATACTAAAGTGGATAGGGGTAAATGCAACAATATTTTGTAAGGGTTGTATTCTTAAAAATTGATTTGCAACAAATCTAATATTTTTTATACGACGTCAAATCATTAAGTTCTTTAGTGGCCTTTTAACCGCTTTAATCAGCTTTGTTAGTATATATTTTTCATGAATTCAGAGAGTTAAAAAATCTTCATATGATTGATATCTGTTTTTTATTTAAGAGAAGTTAAGCCTCATTTGTATAGAAGAGTTATTTAGCATATATTTAAGAATTATTTTGCTCTGTTCTACTATACTAAGTGTAGTAATTTTTGATTGAACCTTGAATGATGAAATTATAATAATTAATCTTTTGGAAAGCTATTTGCAATACACACTGTACTAACAGGGAGTAATAATATTTTTATACAGACTAAAATAATTTTTTAACAGTTTTAAAGTTTTTTAATATGCTAATAAAAATATTTAAATCTGTTAAAATTAAAATATTCTAAATAATCGATGATTTATACCTAGGGAAACTTTTACATTTATCAACACAAACAGACTTTTCTAGAATAGTTCATTAAATTTAATGGTTTTAAAAAGTATTTACTTAAAACTTTTTATACAGTGAAACTCAGATAATTCTAAACAACTTTGATCGTTTATTTTACTACGGTAAGAAGATGTCTGGATGATCGAACAACATATTTTCTAGGTGAGTGCAGGTAAGCCTAACAAAAAACCTTTTAAATAGCAGAAAATATGAATAATCGGACCTTAAATATAAATATAACAAGGCAATAAACAGCCACTATATTCGCAAGATACATTAAATAATAAAACTATTCCTAATTATAAATATAAATATGATTTTAATAAAATTATATTGAATTCAGATTTTGCTTAACTTATTTCATTGAGGTTAACGCATCCTAGAAAAAAAAATTGATGTAATAACACTGAGGTTTTATAATTTTGTCTTAAAATTTTTTATAGAACATAAACAAACTATTATTTTCCTCTTCTAAATTTCTTCAGATCATACCACATCAAAGTTTTAATTAATAATTTATGTGAATCTGACCGATTGATGTTCTTGATATTATTTAAGTTATATAAAGATTGAAATCATGACAGATTAACTTATACAACCCTTTTTCATTATTTGGGAGAGTCCATTTCAAAATATTATGAAAATAATTAATCAAAGCTTTTAATCTATTAATCGCATTTTATGATTAAAATTTTTCACTTTTTCAAAAAAAACTTAACTTTAAAGAATAAATTATTTTATTAGGTGTGGCACTGAAATATTTCCATTGAATTAAGAAACGCACAAGAAGTAATGTGTTACACACTGTCTTTAACAGCTTCGTTACTGGAAAGTTTACCTTAAAAACTTTTTTTATATTTAGTCGAAACCAATTTGTTTTAATTAAGAAGTATTTAGGGGTTGGCAAAGTTGAAATATTTTGGTTCCAATTTTCTAATCAAAGAAAATAATGGTATTGGAGATCGGAAATTATATACAGATAGCTCGATTAAAGACCGCATTAGATTTCAATAAATTGACCAATACTTAAATTGATCAAAAGACGAAGAAAAAACATTATAAATCACAAATATACAGAGATACGCTCATAATTTTTTTAATATTTATTGCAGTTCAGTACATATTTTACGTTCTGTAATAATACTTTTCAGGTTCGATTCAAAAATATCACATTCGGTATCACTTTTTATATATTATCAATTAATTAAAAGATGATGTCGTGCCGTAAGCACACAACCATACCTGAAACCTTGCCATTTAAAAGGATTAAACCACGCTGCGGCGGGGCGGTCAATAAAACTCTGACCTAGTTATTTCTGTTACTATTATTGTCTGGATATAGTCGATACCTTGTCATTGTTTTCAAATTTTATTAAAACCGGTTAACCTCCTCGAGGGTACCGCAGATATGTTGATAGAAAATGAAACTGATTTTATTGCCATTTTTATCAAGGAAACAAAAAATTGTTTTTTCATCCCAGCCGTTCTTTATTATACCTATATTGGTAAATCCATGATGTTGCAATTAGTAAATGAATAAATTTTCGTAACTCCAGGGCTACCAATATACCAATGAAACTCAATTTGAGCTCCAAAATGCAATTTTGATGGCACAACAAAGGTATATTCTTGTTAATTATTTGTAGTTTTGACTGCAATGCCAATAAAAAATTCCCGAGAAATAATTAAATTCTTGCACTCTGATACGGAACTCTTTGATTTTATCAGCTGATGGAACATAAGAAAATCAATCTTTATGCTTAATACTGGATTAGCGTGTCTTATTTAAATTTCTCTTTGCGTTCTAATCCTTTCATCGCTAGTCGTTAGCATACACAAATTTATTTTCGCTATTAAGTATTTTTAGAACTTTTTTTTACAAATATTGGAATAAATTAGTATTAAATTTATAATAATAATATGCGTGATAACCAGGATGGGTTACGTGATATTTTAGAGGCTTTAGCTCCAATAGCATATCAGATATAGAGCCGAGGGGTTGAGTAGTTTATTTCATGTATATACAGATTGGATAGCTTCTGCTATTGTGAAAAAACCCTAACGTTCATTCATAGTAATCAATCTCTCACTCTGTACACAAAAAATTACTATATACACGCTACAATTAGTGTTAACATTCAATTGAGCGGTAGATTATCTTTCCTGTCACAAGACTAAAAGTCATTACACCTGACTTAGTCATTTGACATTTGACCGTAGAGAGAGATGCTAAGCTAAAATCGTTATTTTATCAGCTGATAAATGGTACTAAGTTTGCTAATACACTTTTGAGAAATTTTGATCTTCATTATTCTTGTGGTGAAACGGCGGCACAATACGGACACGTGTAGAAACACTTAACATTTATGTCACTATATAATTCCTGTTACGTCTTCGAGAGATTCTATAAGTAGTATGTGAAATAAGATAAGTATAGCACGTTTTAAATAAAGTAGCTACGCCAATTTTCATAAATCTTCTGGGATAAAAATTCCTATATTAAATATTTCATCGATGTCATATTAAGGCAAGGTAATTATAAAAATTATTAAAATTAGTATCAATAATTAAAAGAAAAAAATATCTAGTTGAATCCCCCCTTTTGTTTTTTCCCGTAGACTTTAATAACGTGCTTTAAAACATGCGATTTTATGTAAAATAAAGCAACTCAGCACATATTTGAATCAGTAAAATGGGGCTTGGATGAAATAAAAAAAACAATTAACTTGAAAGTAAAAAGAAATCGGTATTGTAATTCATTTTATGTTAATTCAGACTCCAATATATATTAAACTCGTTGTTATTAATATGGGTCCATTAAACAAATGCTAAATATTGGATTGCTGAAAATTAATCTCAAAATAGGTTTTAATTTTTGGACCTATTTGGCTCGTAAGGATAAAATTTCTGACTCACCCTACTCTATATTAATATAGTTAGTTTTGTAGATCCACCTTCCACTCACTCAGTATTGTTTAATCGTTGTTCTGGCCTAAACTGATTTTAGAATCGGGATTAACATTTTGAAATGAGAGTAAATTTTTAAATAACTTTCAATAAATACGATTTGGTTGTAGTTTCGGTTTTAAAGCCAAAAATTTATCTAAAATGAGAAAAACATCTAACAAAAATTTTTAATATTTTAATATTCATCAAAATTTTCAAACAGAAAATTTATGACCTATGTATTTTTACTACTTGAGATAATCCTTGGTGCTTATGAATAATTTACCGCTTTCGGTATAGAATCATCAAACTAATCTATCACTATTTATAATGAAATTTATTTTAATAGTAAAAAAAATTTTAAAACGATTTAAAAACTGCGAAAACCAATTCTCAGCTCGTCGTTCGAGAATAGTTGATGTAACAGTATAACCCCTCCGAGCGCTATTAAAACCATAAAAAGCTGATACAATAGGTTCATAACATAGTTAGAAAAGAGTATAAGTTTTCAACAAGATTATTCAAATATATCAGTTAACATAAAAAATAAAGTACGGCTAGAAGGAAAAAAAACTAAACAACCAACTTCAAAATTAGTTGATGTTTATTTAAAGAACGAAACAAAAATATTACTTCTTTTAGAAAAGAAATGAAGCTAGAACTGTTCAATGCTTAATAAAAATAGGGTCGAGTATTTCATTTCATTTCACTAAAAAATTATTTTTATATCCAAATAAGGGTTTATATTAGACTTAAATCAGAAAATTCATCCCTCCACAAAATTAAGATAAAAGCAAGCAAAATCATTTTTATTATTTGTAATTTTAGTATGGCTGCTAAATTTTATTCGTTCAATTATCAATACAAAGATGAAAATTATTATACCATTTGTAAAACGAATCGAATCGAGGAAACAGAAAATTAATAAAATAAAATTTTGGTAGGTATTTTCAAATAAAAATACAATAAATCCTAATCACATTGACAAATCTCAAAATGTTTAGCGACTACTTTAAAAATAATGTATAAATAAATAAGGTATACGATATAGGAGTGTAATAAACATAGACAGAAAACAAGTTAATTGGTACATTAATTTATTATACACAACATTCACGTGTATTCCAAAAGACCTAGCAAGAACCCTTAGGTAGAGTAACGAGGAAAAAGTCTTAATTCTCAGCATCGATATGCATGATGTGCGACTGCCATATTTTTTAAAATATTTTTGATTTTTAATATGAATTATAAAATTTTGAAAGAATGAAGTAATACGAGAGCTTCAATGCTCAACTAAGCAGATTTTTGTCAGATTTTCTAACATGCCATACTAGTCTTTTCAATAAGATCTATCTTTTAATCATTTTCATTTTGATTCCGTACCATTATTTCTATCAATATATATATATATATATATACAGCTACCTTCTTTTCCAACCAAAAGTTTCATTCAAGATCAAATAAATTAAAAAAATTTCTTTTAGAAAAATATCTTATTTTTATTCTTTTAAACAAAAACACATTCCAATCTATAGAAGGATGGAACTATCACTATTAAATAGCTCACATTTTTGGATAAATATGCATTATTCCTGTCAGAAAAAATTGATCCATGATTTTTAAAGTACAAAGTAACTATAGCCAGATCTAATATTGAGTTCGAAAGAAAACATTAAATGCTCGATAATGTTTTATTTTCTCAATAATAACATTTTAAACGAACTTTCATTGCTAAAAGATGTATATCGTTCTTATAATAATATGGTATATTCAATTTTAAGAAAAAAAATAAATTAGTTATCAAATATAAGTTTTTTTACAAATAATAAATCGCTTTATTACTTAAGGAAATGAAAAAAAATATTGTCAAAAGTGAACTTTGTGCAGTTGCAATATAAGATCCCTTCAGATCATGCAATGATCGTAGTTTATTTGCTCTTTAATTTCAAAACCTATTAATGACGTTTTTCGATACAGAAAGCATATTAATGCTATAAAATAGCACTATGAATTAATACACCCATTACGACGAGAAAAGAAATCATGTTTATTTATATTATCAAATCTAGGGCAAAGCCTATGGTTTGGAAGAGAACTATTATCTATATGAAAAGAGTGGTAAATACGGAAGGTGCAAATAATAAAAAAACTATTGCAGTATTTGAGATTAGCGTGTCAAATTGACACAAAGTCGACATAGTTTCACAATTATGATTTTTTTCAAGCCTAGGTATTAATGATTGATTACTATCTAGTGGAAATGGTTGTTAGCACTACAACCTGAAGCATCGCTAATGAATAAAAAAGGTAATACTCGTTTTCATTGCGATTTTACCATAAATATAAATTCAAAAAATAAACTTAAATGATTATATCATCAAAACTGAGGTTTCTATTTACATCGTTCTCTATTTATTTTTCTTAATCAAAATGTGAAAATTTCATATATATCCATATAATTTGATTTATTTTATCATAAATTTTTGTTTTATAATAAATGATTAGTTTTTAAAGTATTTTTTCCCCTCCGTTACACTACCATTAGAAAAATTTCGTACTAGTAATTTTAATTCTAAAATATTTTTGAACCTGACAATAATAATAAAGATTATTAAAAACTTTTAAGACCTTTTTTAATGAGGCACTGTTACCTTTGGAACAAGCCATATCCTCTAGTTGGCTCCTAATTAATGAAGCTCAGGACAATAAAATGTATTTAAAATAAATGAAACTACAATACATATAAAGGCATAGGAGCGGGAAAAATAAATAAATATTTAATTTTATAAATTTATTTTTATTTTTGTTTCTGTTAATGTTTCACAGAGCTGATAGTTTAAATCGTGTTACGTGATAGATTAGGTAGAACAGAGAAAGTCTTAGCTAAATACTGAAAAGAGGGTATACGCCAGGTTCATATTCACAATACATACACCGACAGATCAGCGATTTCTGTGAATTTGCTCTCAATAAAAAATGGAAAATTCACTACCTCAATAAAATTTATTTATTTAAAATAAACTCATTTTTATTAATTTTGCATAGATTACAATAATTGTGTAGATTTGGATTAATCTGTTTCATACTTATTAAAAGTCAGATGATTAGACTAAATTTTAATCTTAATGTTAGTTCACTCATGTGATATCTAGATCAAAACAGTCAATAAAAGACAAAAACAAATAATTTATTATTATTTTTAACTCAAATTTATTTCACATATAAATTTCTGAAATACTCAAAAAAAAATTGAAATTAAAAGAATATTTCAACATTTGTCAACCGTGAAGGCATTTAAATTGATACTTTCTAAATAATAAGTAATTAAGAGTTTATCCTTAAGTCCATTTTTACAAATATTTTTAAATGGATTTGAAATGCATAAGCTAGGAGAATTAAGAAATAATATCAGTAATTGAATATTTCTATGATAAAAATATATGTTTTTCAAATTTTTGATTGGTCAAAAATATTTGTTTCCACTTCTCTATTAATATATGCGATGTATATTCTCTGAAATACTAAAAATAGATTTAAAAGTATGAATGAATATTTTAATAAAATCACATTACCTAAAAATAATTTAATTAGGTTATTGATTTATACGTTAGCCTTTGTCTATAACAACTATTTTCGTGTCTGTCAATATATGAAGCTTTTATCTTTCCATTCACTAAGGTAAGTATTTATATGTTTAAAATTAATAATATTAATTTAATAATTCACAAATTTTATCTTCATAATCGTCCACCTATAAAAATGTTTTAGCTTCGATGGTAATTAGACAAAAATTATACGTGTTTGTAACCATATGCATATTCATTAATGTTAAAGGATATGACCAATAGCTAGGAAGTTTGTCTAAAAGATTCATCTATTATTTTTTAATTTGTAAGATAAAATATCCTTTGCGAGCATTCATATGTTTTCTTCTATCCTTCACACAAATATAATTATGAAAAAAATCAAATCTTTTTTGCCTTCCTATATTAGTTTAAAAAATATTTTTTTCATTTACTGATATCGGAAGACAAACCCTTAGTTGCTCTTTATCTTCACTGAGCTTCAGACAGTACTATAAATATAAAGGCACATCTGAGCGACACTTTAATTGAAATTATGAACTTGATAATATTGATATAATACTGAATGAACTAGCACTGAAAATTCATCTTGAATTGATCACTTTGTTCCAGATTATACCTTATTCAACATATGTCTGCTTCAATAATTTCATATATGTCTATAAATGCCCATATCCCTTGTCATGTAACTCTAATTAATGTTATCGTAGGCTTCCAACGTGACATTCTAAAAACTACTTGCCATCTGGGATAAGCCCCAACACGGGTTGCTACGAGCGACAGACGGGTGAGAAATTCAGCAACTAAAGTATCTAATAAAGTCTTTATCTAACTGATGGTAACACTAATTTTTTATATACGCTGTCTGAGAAAATAGTGGCAGACTTTTTCAAAATATTTATAATTAACAACATGTTAGCATGACTGATATATCCTGTGCAATCATTTCTGAAGTCAGTTGAAAATACAAAGTATAGAAGGAAGCTGCTAAAGCATGTTTAAATTTAATTAATGGGCCAATTTAAACGTGCTAAATAATGAAATGAGAGAAAATTTTTGTAGATGTTTTAAAAAATTTAATAAAGGATTGGCTATACTCTTAATAACTAGAAATAGTCTCCATCCGTATGTTTTAATACCTCAAATCATCCTAATATAAAGATTACATGGTACATTTAAAAATTAAATGGGTTTTACCTGAAAAAAATTCATTTTTTTATGTTGTTTCTTTTTATTTTTCATAATTTCAAATGTATTATATATGATTTAGATTTTATAAAAATTAAAAAGTGTATTAAAATTCGAGGCATCTGTTATTTACTGGAGCAGTTCTTTCAATCTTAATATGTTATCTTTTTGTCTTTCATTTTTGATTCGCAACGTTATCAAACACAATTATTTATTAAATTTTTTCTGGCATACTAAATCCTGTGCTGTTGAAATAAGTCTAATTTTCTATTTATTAAAAAAACCACCAAGTTTTCAAGTTCTAATACGCTCGATGAAGAATATTTAAACAAATTACTTAGAACAAGACTAAAGTTGTGATATTCAAGACCTTATTCATAATAATAAAAGATTTGATAACCTAAGTTACACAAAATTATTTTCACTGTTATGACTTTAAATTGGTTATACTATTTTTTATTTATAATTATTGAAAAATCATTTTAAATTATGTTGAGTTTGTCATCAAAATTCTGACCTTAGTCCTTGTAGTCAAGTAAAACAACGATGAAAACAAATTTAATTATGAAAAATGTTGTGGTTTTTGTTTAAATATATATATTTCATTAAATTGGTGAGTAATATTACGAAATCATCACAAATTTAAAATAAAATAAATTAATAAAATCTATTTTCTATCCTTCAATTAATATTGTATTTGATATTGAATAAAATAAATTCTTCAAACGATAACTAAAAGATTAAAATAGTTTGAGAATTAGTTTAGATTCATTAAGACAAAGAATTTAAATATTTCCATTCTAAAATATTTTTTTTTGTGTTAAAAAAATAAGTCAAAAAGGTTTAAAGAAATAATTTAATAATATGTTTCGATTATATAGTTGATAAAGTTCATAGATTTTGAACAAACCAAAAATTTAAGTACGAGGAATCAACTTTGAATTTAAAAACTTGTATATTTTTATCTAAAGCATTATGGATTAAATATAAATTTTATAATGAAAATTACGCTAAACGTTAAATATTATTTATATATATACATATGAAATCAAATTATTTTTCAAGTCGTGAAAGGTAATATTTGAGTATTATTTTAATGTTTGTGAAAACGAAACTCATTGTAGTTGAAAATTTATACTGGTGCTAAAACTATAGAAAAGTAAATTTAAAATTTTAGTACTCTAACAAGTAATATAAATTAACAATGATTTAACATACATGCAGAAAATTATTTTTGTAATAAATGTAACAACAAATTAAATTAAAAAACTATACCAGCTACTTAGTACTGTAACTGCACACTATCCAAATCGCTTCCGGCTGTGACCAATTCCCTATAATTAAGGGGATTATAGCACTTTTGATCAACAAAAAAA
>LDMZ01012985.1:0-11020 GCA_001455285.1 Sphaeromyxa zaharoni
AGTGGCTTTCGCCATTTTACTGTAAAGCCACTAGAGTGGCTTTTGACACCTAACCAGTTAAATGCTCTTTAAAACATGCTTAGTTATGTTCGAAATGAAATAATCTATTTCAATTTTATAATGAAATTGTTAACAATTGTGTTCGAAGGACCAACTATTAAATTATTTTTTATCTGTAAAGTTAAAGTCTGGTAAATATATTTTATCAAGAATAATCATTTGTGTAAGTTAATGACTATCCTTTTGTAATTGAATGATAAAAAATTAGGGAATGTACCAAAGAACATATACAGTACAGGTCATATATTGTTTTGTCTTAAATATTTTACTTTTTAATTGATATGGTCAGATCCCGAGAGAGAAAATATTTGAAAATATATTAAAAATTTTAAAAATTGATATATTTTTTGTATATCTGTTTGGTAATCACATTCACATGTAAAAAATCTACGTTAGATTTTATTTTAATACATGATTGCTCTTTTAGGCTACATATATGTAACAACAATGTGATTGTCAAATGATCCAAAACATTTCATAATGAATCATTGTCGATAGCAAATTGTGAAATGATATTTTTCTTTAAAATCCTATTATTAAAAGCAGTCGTGAACCGATAATGGATTGTGTCGTTAAAGATTCTGCCTGAATCGAATTAGATATCTGAATAGTATTCTTAAAAAACGAAAATATATAAAAATTAGTACCCATTTCGTACTACTCTTTAAAAAAATAAAAATAGTTACTAATAAAAAAATTGTTTTTCAATTAATGCTGACAAATTTTAATTAATTTTATCTGATAAAATTTTTCTTATTCCACATTGATCTAAAATATGTTTCATAACCTACAAAAATAACAAAAATGATAATAAGGAAATGAAAAAAAAAACACAAATGAATTATGGTCTTTATATATAGATAATAGTTTTTCTATGAAGTGGTTTCATTAGGCTCCAGATATATACAGTCGTAACATTCATTTAGTGGATTGAACACAATATCGATGGACTAATTTTTACTTCATTTTTGTAATACATAAGTATGTTTTGTACTTATATGGATCAATCTTATTTTATTACGGGATATCTTGTTCTGAATAATATTTGTTTTATTAGACCAGGTTAATTTCACACTTAAATAATTTAATCTGATTAGGGGATGATAAAATATTTTGCAATGTTATTTTTCCGAAATCTATAAAAAATCATAATTAAATTTCTGTTCTTTCAGAACGTAAAAATCAAGCAGCGTTAAAATCCTTTTAAATATATATACATTCATGAATATAATGAATATAATAATTATTTTTTAATGGCCCTTAAACTAAAACTAAAATTATTGATTGATTGTGTTTTTACCTTTCTTATTCCATAAAAATGTAACACAATGACATTTATTCTAGTATTCTTAGATTTGTTTATAAATGATACGACTTGAAGTTAGAATAAATAATTTGGCATGAAATTTAATAATTATTTACGAAATACGAAAATTTAAGTCCTTCAAAGAAAATAAAGTTGAAAAAATGAGATAAACACAGCAATTAAACTAGTAAACTTGAATTGAAGCATTAATAATACATGCTTTGTTTTAAAATAATTTGTTACTAAAGGTATACAATACGATATAAATATTAATATTAAATAGAAAATATATATTTGTTAATAGTATGATTATTTCAGTTATTAAAGTAATTTCAATTATTTTTTTTTAATAATTGAAATCATGAAGAAAAAATATTTAATCCATCGGATCGAGTCGACTTACCGCTCAACTTATACTCGGTTTAGAAAACTTGAATTAGATGATTTATTCCAAAGATCTTTGTATAAGTTATAAAAAGTTTTAACAAATCTCTAATATTAAATACAGTATTCATTATCTTCACTAAGTATTTATTTAATTTTAAATCCCCCATTATTCATTATTTCCTAGTTTTTTCAATTTTTTTTAAAATACTCAAAATTCTAAAATAATCATTTGTGTACTTTTTGCAACTGTTTAATCAAATAGTCGAAAAATTGAATTAAACCCTAAAAATCCTCTGCTATGGGATATTTTTTTGTCCTCGTAGTTCTTTTACACACCGAAAATCCTTATAGAAATATATTAAAATTTGCCATGTTAAAATATGCTATATATTTGAATGAATTTGTAAAAAAAAATACAAATAAATTAACTTTTGAAGGAACAAAAAGAGGTTTTTTGAATATACAAGATGAAATTTTTTTTCTACATGTATTGATATATTTAATAAAACAAATAAAAAAATCGTCTCAAATTTTTACAAGTAACAGCTTGAAATATATTGTAGGAGTTGTATCGATTACATATTTTTTACATAAAATAATAAGTGAATTCAAAATTTATTACACGTGACAAATAATATTAATCATTGATTTTGCAAATAACAAAATGATATTTGATTAAATATTTGAATAATAATTATAAACTCAGGTAGGAATTTTTGAAATTTCTTAATTCTTATTTTATCAAAAATCTAATTCTTATTATTGAAAATTCTTCGATTTAGTCTAAATGTATGAAAATTAAATTATAAATAATGGTTAATATAGGATTAAATAATTTCTAAAATTCGCTTTAGGTAACGATAAAATGGTTTTGATATTATAAAATATTTGTCATAAAAATGAAATTTAATGGCTGTTGTATATTCTATCACATGAAATTTATAAGTTCCCTGTATGTTAAACTTTACAAAATATAAAAAAAATTAGACCTGTATTGATTTGCGAGAGACAAGAGCCCATTAACATTATTCACAGGGCTAATAAATGATGTATATGAAATAATTATAAAATTATAGTCTAAAAATAAAAGTACTATACTTTAATAATGATTAGCAACTATATCAGTCGATATATAGTTTTCATTTATGATGTATTTCTCGTAAAAGACAAAAAAATTTTTTACTTTTTATTTCCTAGATTTTATGACCTAAAAATAACTATTTTATAGAATTTGTTTATGTCTAAAATTATATATCTGTTGGTGTTAAATTTAAAAAACAAAAAATTATATTTCTCTTAAAGATTCTCAAGAAAGAAAAAAATTATTTTTTTAAAATTGAAAACTACGTTTAAATTTCTATTTTACAAAATTAATATTTTTCATGTCTATGATTATGTGATGTAGTACTTTTTGCAAAAATAATTAAAACAATTTTCAAAAGAGTTTCTTTTTGTCACTAGTTAATGTAATTAATAATTATGATATCAAGACATTTTTAAATTAAAAAAAATACGGGTAATCTTTCATACAACTCTATCATTTTATTAAATGGGGAAGTTATGAAGTAAATAATAAAAAAAATTTAAAATGTTAAGTTTTAGAAGCGTAGACATGTAACATTGTAAAGTAGCAATTATAATTTAATAAATAAAAGATTTATATATTTTAAAGACATGGTAAATATTGAAAATAAAAATTGGGTTATATCAGGATAAATAATACGACAAAACTTTTTTTTAAACGGTTAAATTGGCAATAACCATGAAAAAATACCAGAAAATATTTATTAATAAAGATTATCAAAAATAGCGAAATAAAACTAATTTCATAAGAGATTAAGTCTAATGTTTGATAAATTTGTATGTATAAGAATATATTCTTTCGATCTAAAAATTAAGAAAAAAACGCGTTGCTATAAAGATATTTGATCAAAAAAATCACAGAAATTAATTGTTGTGATGACCCAAATATTTTAATACTTAGAATAGAACGCTGATGCTACATATTTAATTAATTATTGATCAAAAAGTTTAGAATTTAAAAAAAATGAAAAAACATATGGCCAATTAAAAATTGTAACAGTGATGGATACTCTTGATAACCACTGTTCTCACAATTGACGGTAAAGATTTTCCACGACACGTAGTGGGGCATACTGGTTACTGCATCCGATCGAGCCTATTTTTCGCCACGATTTCCTATGTTATTACCCATAAAAATAAAGAAAATGTATGTAAATACATCAAAAGAAACTAATAAAGAGTAATTCAAAGTGTGTGCTTGCTTTGTAAGTTAAAAAAAACGATCCCATTTATATGATTTAAAAATTCATTTTTATGGGAATAAATGGAATAACTATTGTCTTGACTAATTCAATCATTCAGAAATAAATGATTTGGCGTGGGTATCTTCATGGGGTCCACAAAAATTCTTCAATTATGGATGTTAGAGTAAAAAATAATTGATGTCACATTTTTTAATTTTCTTAATAAATACAAACAATATAAATAGGTAAGTATAGTTCATGTATATTTTTTAAATATTTTATCCGAATATATTTTAATTTTAATTTTGTATCATTTTTATCAGAAAATTTTTCCTTGAAATAAAAAGTTTTTTAATTAGATTTTTTTAAAGTTATTTATTAAATTAAACTTTTTAGTTTCTATGATAGGCTTTATTGGTAAATGTAAGTTAAAAACAGTTATGTTTGCATTGATCTAAAAAGTGTTTTATATCCTTTTTATTAATTAATAAAAAATATCTTTTTGAAACATACCGAAAATTTTTCCTCAAAGAATAAAAGAAATTCTAGAAAAATTAATATATTTTTAATTCAAAATTTGGATTAAATTTCATTGCTTAACGGTGATAATCTGGAGCAAAATATTATAAATCAACACAATTAAAGTTTTTTTGTATAGTATTGAACTTTTTATAACCTAGTTTTAAATATTTATCATTTATTATCAATTTTATATTTAAATTTAAAAAAATACGCAATATCTTTTGCCACCTATAGATGCAAAAAGATTAATTATTACCTTTACTTTCACATTACTGAGAATTTTATTTTAAATCCATCCTATTAGAACTATAAAATTTATGCTTGTTATTTCGGGAAATTTTGCTATCGGAAAAGTTCTTTGAAACGTATCTTTTTACGCCAGTAATAGATTGCACAAATTCAATTTTGAAATTCTGATTTTGCTAATATTATTTGAAACAGAAATTGGAGATAGATTTTATTAATAATTATTACTCCGATTTTGATATATTCAAAATTATTAAATTTTTAAACTAAAGGGTTTCTAGGAATTTTTATTGCATGTAATGATTTTTACAAATATATATTTTTTTTATTACTGTTAATCAGTGTCATATTTTATATTCAAATAAAAAATATATAATTAATTGTTGCTTCAGACGTAAATTTTATTTTTGATTGATGATACAATTAAAAAAAGCAGTTTAGAAACTCAAAAATATAATAAATCGTGCATATTACAAATCTTTATATAGAGTTATAACACGTAGTAAGATATGCATGGGCATCCTTTTTTCACGTTGGGGCCAAATAATATTTGTGAGATCTACCTACGGGCCATAACGCCCATTATTAATTAATACAGTAAACTCAAAAAAAATCGCATCGCTTTTTAATTTATAAAATTATATTGAGTTACTAAAACAATTCAAACACGGTCTAAATATTTAATAAGATAAAGAGAGAATTTTGCTTTCAACTTTTTGTTCTATTTCATATGTCAACAAATTTAAAATACAATATTTTTATTCAAATATAAAAAAAAATATATTCAAAAAAAAGTAAGTTGTGATTACCAGATACCAAAAAAAGAATTCATTTATTTTAATCATATATTTTTAAATTTAAATTATTTTTTCAATAAATTATCAGATAAATGTTATTGCAGGTTATTAAATTCGAATAATATTAAAAAAAAATTTAAATGACTCTTAAAATGAGAATTTTAGGATAACAAGCAAAATACTAATTGAATTTTTATTATTTCTTAAAATTTAAAACAAAAAATACCACTTATTGATGGCGAGAAAATTGACTATTTACCAAAATGAAAAAATTTTGCAATTCTACTTAAATGGAAAAATTTTTAATGACATCACAATATTTGTTAAATAAGGTAAAGCAACAATGATATGATTTACCTATAATTTAAAAATTAAAGGCAAATTTAAATGAAAAACTGGATCAGTGCGGCAATAATTAGATACCATTTTTTATGTTTTCCAATGTTAAATCTACATCTAAAACCTCAGAACTCAAAAAAAATAGCCGAAACATGGTTATTAAAATTCTTAAGGTCCAAAAATTTTTTATCGGATGGCGGGTAAAAAACTTGGATTAAACCCTAAGTAAAAAAATGCACAGTATAAGCTGGCACAAGATTTGGAAAAGAAATCCGATTCTGATTAGGAAAATACTATTTTATCAGATAAACGGAAGTTTAAAATTTCATGTTTTGATGTATCAAAATTGATTTATCGACCAAATTGCCAAAGATATGCAGAAATTATCACGTTTTTAGAGAAAGTCCTGGTGGAGCGCCATCATTATAGTGTAGGGGTGTTTAACAACCATTGGGGTAAGTATACCTAATTTTTTTAAAAAAATTTAGACAAAACTTACTATGAAGAGATATATAAACACAAATTATTAAGTGTGACCAGTTTTTATGAGCTAGAGCATTTTGAGCACCTTCAATATTCTGCTTCTGTCCAAATTGCTAAAGTACAAAAAATATTTTGAAAAAAATAATATTTTGACGATGAATTGGCCTACATGAGTCGTTTATTTAAATCCCATAAAAGATCTAGGGCATTTATAAAGATTAAATTGTACAATCAACGATTTTCTTCTATCGAAAAACTAAAAATTACAATAAAAAAATTTGGAATTCGATCGACCCAAAACTTTTTTTGATTTATTTATTATGCCTGTTGAATACCAGAAGTATTGAAATATAAGCTGTCATTTCAGATAATAATAAAAAAATTTGTTGTTTGTGCTTTTTATAAAAAATAATAAATAACCAATTATAACATTACTAGATAAATTTTGATGATTAAATAAAAAAAAATTCAAAAAAATCGTCACAAAATGTTTTATTTTAAATTATATTTTTTATCCTTATAGAGTTTATAAATAAGTTTAATAATTTATTTTCTTGCAAATTTGCCTATAAACTGATAATCATAAAATAATACAATTATTTATGAGGTTACTGTTTCAGGTGATTAAAATTTTGGTTTCACACAAATATAAATATTGTATTTAAAATTGATTCATAACATAATTCTGTCTATGGAAACAAGAGGATTAAAAGTTAAAATTGCCGATATTCACTTGGAAGAATTTAACAAAACTCATAATAACCATTATAAATCTTATGCCAAACGTTTAACATGAATAGTGTAATTTTACTGTTAATGCAAACTTTGGACTCATTGTTTTTTCACCACTCATTCAACGTCGGGTTTAATGCAGAAGAAGTCGAATCTGAGACTATTTTTGAAGATGACAATCCGTTGATTTTGATCTTATTTTAGATTTTGGAGGTTTCATTTTGGTAAACAGTTGTTTACAGACGTAAGTTCTTCTATATAGTGACATATTGATTCTTGCAAAATTTTCTATCTTTGGGAAAGCTTCTTCAGATATTCTTTTATAATACAAAAGTAATAACAATCTCTCATGTGCTTCTTAAATCTTCATTTCCTTTGAGTTAAATCAATTTAATCTCGAGCTTCGTAAAAATTGACATCAAATATTAACGAAAAAATTTGATAATTTCTTTCTTGTGATCTGAAATCTTGAAATCGGATGTCGAATTCTACGTTCATTGATATGAGTTCATCAGTATAGGATCGTAGTCTGTTGTGCCATTGGCTACTAATGTAGGAAAATGGATCAAGTTATAATTTCTCAGTTGTTTTTTCAACAGTTGAATTTTACTTTGAAATGTTCTAACATTTCAATACAGATGATTAATAATTTGACCCTTTCCTTGCAATATTTAATTCAATTTATTGAAATGTGTTATCAAGTCAACGAAAAAATCAAGATTCCAAACCAAGAATCATCATTGAATTCAAAAATTAACTTATCCTTCATTTCCAGAGAAGTAAGAATTTCTCTTCTTAGATCACAATTCTTTTAAACATTTTTCCTTTGGTTAACCATCGTCCCTCAGTAAGAAATCAAATCTTCATATTCCGCTTCAATATCATAAAAAAATTCTTGAAACTGGCGATGGTTTAATGCTCGATATTTTATAAAAGTTATGCTTGAAATAAATTCGCACATGAATTTTCCAGATTTTAGTGATGTGGTGCACAAATTATCTTTTTGATTAATGTAGAGAAACACCCAATATCATGTGTATCAAAGTTTTTAGAAGTTATTTCTGTTGAAATCTAAGAAGATAGTCATCTCTGCGTCCCATCATTCCAGAGATATCATCTGTTTATAAATGATTCATATTTTCAAAATGAAGAATAAATTTATTTATCATTTTTTTCACTTCTTCAAAAATATCCTGTCAAGTGGCGGTATCTTTCATTGCTTAAAGTACAACTATTTCTTCTGTGACATTGAAATTTCAGCCAATTCCTAGCATAAAAACGGATAGCTGTAGTATATTTGCCATGTCAGTACTCTAATCAATAGTCAAAGAATAGCACAGAATTTTTTATGGAATTTCTTTCACTTTTGTTTCCATATTGGAAGCAAGTTTATAAATTCGCCTTCTTAAATTTTTGCGCGACAAAATAATGTTATCAATGTTTTTCTTTTTATCTGGACACAATATCTCAAATTTCACCTTAAGCAGTCTTTCGCAAATTGACAATCAGAATATTTTTTCGAAATTTTTGCGATCTTCTCACTCACGATGTTACATGCAGGAAGAATATTATCGGGATTATCGCTCTTCATAAAGAAAATTGACTGTTGGTGTTTGTATTCTTTATAAATTTTACACATATTTCTTTCATACGGGACCCGTATAAACTCTCCAAATGATACGATTGCTTGATTATGTAGTGTCTTTTCATATTATATTCTTTCATAAAAGACACCAACTCTCAAAACAAAAAACCCATTGTTTTGTCATTTCTTTCAGTCAAAAAATAATCTCTGACCCAGTTACCTTAGAAAATGCGAAATTAATTGTCTACGTTCCCATTTTTTATTTGTCGCCATCTTGTGGTGAACATTTTTAATAATTCTGTCAAGAAATTTTCATCCATTTATAATAGAAAATATAATACGATATAAGAAGTATATCTACCACATTTTAATAATGTATGACGCTATAGGATTTTACTTCTTCCGGAATACTGCGATCTTGCAAGCACATCGCCGACAAGTCTTCAACAATTTCTGTATTTTAATTTCGTAAAGATATCGTACATAAAGTTAAAAAAACGTTCTACGAATTTTGTAGACTGACATGGGTGATGAAATGCGCACAACCTTAATCATGTGTATACGACCTCGTATAAGATCCCGTTACGTTCTCTTTTATGCCAGAAAACAAATTTGGAATATGTCAGAACACTTTACAGAAGAATCTCCGCGTGCCGTAGGGTGCCCTTGCATGTTGTATGCGATATCAATAATCGATTGATCCATTATATTTTCTTTGCAAAATTTTCATTCATTTGAATATTCTTTTACTACTTTTTTTAAATTTAATAATCACGAATAGAAGAGTCTAATATTTTTTAGTAACTGGTTTCGAAATTAGATTAATATATATATATATATATATATTAAAAATAATAATTATTTAGTTTATATAAATTATAGTTACATTGATTCGTCAAATCATATTGTTTTATACATTCTTTATCATATTTTGAAATTGTTAACGATATTATTTTTTATAAATTTTTATATTTTTTCTCATATCACAAATTTTCGCCCATTTATATTATTTTTAAATAGTAAACAGCCATTCCAATTAATGAAGTCTTTTATTTAGGTTTAATGATATCAAGTATATTAAAAATATTTTCTTTACTCAAGGTTGCTTTATAATGGTTTTTAGTTATAACCTGTTAATAAGGTTATATCCTATCAAAATTATGAGTTTTCCAATTAAAATAGATTCATTTTAAAGTATAAATCTTTGATCTAAAAAAGGTTCAATATTTTCTTTTTTATATTATTTTGATATATTTTTCTAAATATATATAAATTCTACAATCTAAAACAATTTTATACACAGTAGATAATTATCCCGTTAAATTTTAGGATATAACCATATAGCAGTTTAAAGTAAACTTACTTGGTTTCGTCATATATATATATATATATACATTTTTTATAAATACTCGAATCTTCCCGAACATAAATAATAAATATGCGGAACTGCCATATGCAAGAAATATTCGTTTGAATGTTTGTTTTAAAATTTTTAATACTAAAATGTTTTTTAGTAAGTTTATTGATAAATTATATCCGTTTAAGTATAATTAGTCTTACAAACGTTAAAATCTTGGGAAATTTTCAATTATTGATGGTATAGTACAAATTTTATACTTGATTTAAAAATTATTTTAATAGTTAAGCAACTTGTAAATTTTTAAATGCTAAAAAAAAATTTAAGTATCTAAACAAACAATCCTGGTTTTATTTAAACACTATTAGTTTAAAAAATCAATTCAATTTTAATATAAAAAATTTTAAGGTAAAATATGCAAAAACTTTAAAATTCAGAGGACTGTCTGTTCAAAAAAAATAATATCAAATAAACAAATATTTTATTCATTTATATGAAAACATTGATAAAATTTCAAAAATAGAATATCAGAAATATCTATTTTTTTAATGATATGTTAATTCTGTTCAGCTAGAATGTAACTTGTATATTTTTTTTTAATATCAAGTTTTTTATTCATCAGATTTTTTTTAAACATATGGTGGTGTATTGTGATCTACATTTTCCAAATATTAACTGCTATTAAAATGTTATTATTTTTTATGTTAATGTTTTGACTTCATTTATATTTCAATTCGTTAAATGTTAAAAATAAAATATATTTATATCTTCCGATAGGCATTATCAATAACTTATTGACAATATTATAAAAATGATATTTTTTTTGAAAAAAATGAAATTCGCTTTACCACAATTTTGTTTATAGTTCAAATTAATTTAAATTAAAAATTTTGAAAAATTTTATATTTCTAATTTTGAACGAAAATGTATTTAACTGCC